>CM030841.1:3151728-3346728 GCA_018105865.1 Metaphire vulgaris
GTCAGGAATGGGGACACAGGTTGTGCAGATAGGAATTGGGAGCCAATAGCTTTGGAGACAGTAGGGGACAAGGACCAATAGCTGCAGGGATGGTTGGGGACGGGGACCAATAGCTGTGGGGACGGTTACGGACGGGGACCAATAGCTTCAGAGACAGTTGGGGATGGGACAATTTTTTTCAAAATTGCACGGGGACGGTTGGAGATGGGGACGAAGGCTGCAGGGACGGTTGGGGACAGGGTGAACTGTTCATCCCTGTGCAGCTCTCTACTTTGCTATTCTAGTGCAAATGATAACCTGCATGACGTCATCCATCCATCGCCTACGGGGCGGGCCTCTCTTCCTCTTGCCGTCAATTCTGCCATGTTGTATCATCCTACATACTATATGTCCAAAGTATTTCAATTGTCTACATTGGACCACTGAGAATAGGTGCTTGTCCCAGTTAAGATGGGATAAGAGCGATAAAAGCAAAGAACTAAGATTCAGACAATTTGTCAGATAAAAAATAACATCCATATGAGCCCCGATCTCAGCTCACAACTCTTCAGTTTTCTTACAAAAACTACCTCTAGGACAAAAAACTAGCAATAATAAACAGATCAAAAATTTCAACGACCATATGCATTTTAAACATCGTGCTCTCATTTATTATCTAAAGCAAACACATTTTCGTTCAAAATTGCTCACTATTTTCCATTGACGCATATCTTTGGAAAGACTTTATTTTCACGGCCAGTGAACAGACGCACAGGAAAAGAATCAGTGCCACAGTCGTCTGTCACGCCACAATTTTTCTCCGAGGACAAATCTTCCTTCTCCTCTGTCTTTTCCGGTTCTTTCTTCACACTGACTGTCAGCTTTGACACTAAAACAAATTTGACTGAAAACTGAAAGCCTTAGGGATGTGTCAACGAAAACATATCAAAGTAGATAATAAAACAATAGCAAAGTAAAAATATAGGCTTAAAGTCACCAGTAATATTTCAAAAGAATGTTTATAATTAAAGTCTTAGGCAATACAGCAAGCACAATGGATTGGTAGAGAAATATTAGTCATGATTTGATTTGACTTTCTTTAATTTTCAACTTGAAAATATACTGGCATAATCCACAAACTGCAGTAAACAACTGAAATTTCTTAAACAATGACAACAAGCGGCAACAATACAACAACAATACATACAATACAATACAACAATACATACAACATACAATTGGCAGAAGGCCAAGACGAAAGCAATAATCAACTCACAGGGAATAGGAAGACAACCGCTTAACTCGACTGGATCGCTGAAACCAACTCCCTTTTCACGATGGCGCAACTGCAAATGAGCAAAGAGACGCGTCAATTACAGCTCATCCAACTGTCTATCAAGACATCAATTCACCAGTCCATACTTCGAATACTACTTCCCCAATCCTAGTGGAACTTTCTCAGTCTGTATTCTGTAACAAGACCCTAAGCAATTACACTGACATCAACTTGTCTTTTAAAGAGTATTTCACTCACTTCCGCACTACCAACTTCAACAAATTATATGATAATTTACTTAATGCTTTCTGCGTAAGCAGCCAACGTGTTAGTTGCAATGTCCTTTAGTCTTCTGCAATCTCAACATCACAGTCCAAATGTTACAGTTCATTTTGTGGCAAAAGCTCTCTGTTATTCCAACACCTCAGAGAACTCAAGCCAACTACCATTCACTGGCTTCCAATATCTAACTGCACTCAATTTAAACAGATGATTATTGCTTCTACAACACTTTGAGGTTAGGCTCCTTCTTGCCTCATCAAAACTAAAAACACCTCTGAGTAGAAAAAGAAACAGAACTATGCAGATTATTACTGAAGACATTTTTGTTTGATTGATCCGGTTCGCAAATGACATGAGTGCATTTGCTGCTTTGCGATTATTTGCGCTATAGAAATGTTCGTAATAATAATAATAATAATAATAATTACATTACATAAGTAGATCTTATAATGTAATAACAGTACCAACATTAATATCAATTCAACAAAGAAAATGCTATGAAAAAATTCTCAGAATTGGATGGGTTGAAAAGATCAGCAACGAAGAACTATACAAGAAAATCCAGCCAAAAGAAACCTTGATGCAAAAAGTTATACAGAGGAAATTGCGTCTCTTTGGACATATTTGTCGTATGAATGATGATAGAAGTTGGTTGGTTCAGGCCTTAGTGCTAACTAGGATTGATTACTGCAATAGTGTGTTGTGGGGTCTCCCGGTCAATAAACTGGATCGGCTGCAGTCTATTCTTAATCAGTCGGCGAGGATCGTGTTCGGATGTCGTTGGCGCGAGCACGTAACTCCACTTCTCAGGGATCGTCTTCATTGGCTTCGAGTCCCTGAGCGGATTGTGTTCAAGAGATGCTGGCTGACGTACAGAGTGCTGCATGACCCGTGCTGTCCGGAGTATCTCGCCTCTCTTGTAAAGACACCGCAGTGCAGTGATAGGAGATCGTCACTCCGTTCGAGTCGTAGGGTCAAACTTCAGGTTCCTCCTCCCTCCAAGACTGCCAAGTTTGGAGAGAGATCATTTACACGCGGCAACCCTATCTTGTGGAATTCTCTTCCTGATCACATCACCACGGCTGATACTCCTGAACACTTCATCAAGAGCTTAAAAACGCATCTGTTTGGGTTGGGGTATAGTTGAGATGTTAAAGCGCTTTTGTTGTGGGCCTCAGCCTTGTTACAGCGCTATAGAAATCGTCCAAGAATGAATGAATGAATGAATGAAGAAGATTAAGACTGTAATGCTGGGAATAATGGACGGTTCCAACAAGAAAGGAGGGCCACACAGGGAATGGTGTGATGACATTTGTGTTTGGTGTGGAAAATGTCTGCAAGAACTATTTCATGTTGCTGCCAACAGAAAAGACTGGGACAAAACTGTAATGATTGCATCAGACACCAACGGGGTACTGAGGTCACGGTTAGTGATGATGATGATGATGATGATGATGAAGATGATGAAGATGATGATGATGATGATGATGATGATGATGATGACAATGAAGAAGATGATGAAGAAGAAGAAGATGATGATGACGATGATGATGATGATGATGATGATGATAGTAACAATGATCTTAAATAATCACTATTCAACACAAAGCAGTGAAAGAATCATACACAACAAATACTGGTACTTGGCAATTAATGCTCCTGCTCTACAAAGAGAGACCCAAAACATACTTATAGCTACAGTTTAAGCACTTTCGTTAAACAGCTGAGCATTAGGCAGGCGCACCGAAATGAAAACACCAGCCAAGCATTCTACATTACTAAATGCTGCTGCAGAAACTAAAATAGCAGAAATACTAAATAAATTCCCTTGTGTAAATGCAGATACCTTCTCAAGAGCCTTTCCCTTGGGAAGTCCTTTCTGTCCAATCATCACATAACTATCGCGAAATTTAATCTCGCTTATTAGTGAACTTCCAAATTCTTGGAATTTCTTTTTGCTATCATCAGACAGACTAAATTACACAGAACCAAACAGATACAACAACTTTCACAACACATTCACTACATCACAGTTTCCATCAAATGATGAAGTAAGTATTCATCACAAATTTAAATGTATTAAATATTTTTGTAACAAAGTCTAAATATAATGGCTCTTATGCAAATTTTACTTCAAAATTTTTTGTACAGATTCAGTAGTCTTTGTTGTTGACAGCCAGTTTTTGCATCACAAAGATATGCATGATCAGACATTGAAGTATAATACAAAGAATGCATTAAACCAATGGCAAATTGAAGACTGAAATAACTATCATGAATATGTCACCTATATTTAACAACAGTATCTAACCTAAACCAGAATTTAAAATAAATACATTAGAATTGAATTTTACAGAAAGCATAACATCTATTTTTTCCTTTCATTCACAAAAGTGAAGAGCTCCCTTTGTGAAACAATGGATTAAGGAAAATCATACAAAGATCAAGCAGCAGGACTACCTAGTTGCTAATTCAAATAGTTCTTTCGCATCAAAAATAAAACGTACACAAAAGCTTACTGATAACTGGCTTCATCTTGACTGGCAACTAAAATAAGATGATTATCGTGAATACCAAGCTTCAGGTACCTTAGGAAAACTTTGTCTATCAAAAACAATCAATTAGCAAACATTGACTGTAACATCCAATCTCAATAATTTACTTTGTTCAATTATGCAAATTAGTGGATCATCACAAACCTTAAAATTTCTTAGAACTTAAAAACACACCTATTTAATATAGGACTTTACTGATAGAATTATGTCAAAACGCTTTTGTCGTAGGCCTTAGCCTTGTTTACTGCGCTGGAGAAATTGTCTAGAAATAATAATAATAATAAAATGCACACTTGCACAGCTGTCATTTTATTTTACTTAAGCCATGAAATATTCATAAAATGCAGTTATTTCTATTTTATTAACTTTTTGGGTTTAAAATCTAGAGAAAATCAAAATTTTTCAATAATCACCATTCAGCATGACTAGACATACAATTATGGAATCAAACTGTAATATGTAACTTAATTAATGTTTGTGTAGCGCCTCTCCAGAAGAATCATTCAGAAATGCTCCCACTGCGATTATTGCATGTTGACAAAGAGATTAGTCTTAAGTAGCTTCAAAAAGAGGGCCATGGAATCATCAGCTGTAGTAGCTAGATTACGTATGAAGGTAAAGGTAAAAGTAGGTCCCGTACTTGAGTTCGAGCGTTGGTTTCCGGTGCTTATCTCCAGTCTAGGCAATCAGCAACATAGGTGGTATAATCCATTAATCTGGGGTAGGTTGCCATTACTTTCCCCAGACCCATGTTTTACCTCACAGTTTAATGTTGCTCTACTACTGTCCACTACTACTGCTCACTACTGCCTTCTAGTGAGTAACGCCGAGTCAACTTTAGGGCTCCTGCGGGAATCGAACCTGCGACCTTCTGCTACATCGTCCAGTGTTGTTACCACTCTGCTAACTTCCCGTCCAGATTACGTATACTGCGGCTAAAAGTAAGGTTTCTAAAACTGCTGATTTTAAAGGACCAGTTAACCGTTCAAAAAAAGACCGGTTAACCGGTCGTTAGCGGCAGCCTGGCGTCGTGCCTACATCAAAGCGCTTTGATGTTGCCAACGCCTATTCTGGTGTCCTGCGCGGCTACATCAAAGCGCTTTGATGTTGCCGGCACTTGAGTTAGCATAATTTATAGATCAAATTAAAATTACGGTTAACCTGTCAAGGTTAAAAGGTCTGGTCCTTGCTCATAGGACCGGTTAACCGTTAACAACCTTAGTCAAAAGCAATCCAGATGATAGGGCCAACTGATTCAAAACCTCATTTCAGGAAAAAGGAGGCTTGTGCTTGGGGTACACTGAGGAGACCATGAGTTGTGGACATGGCCAACCAGTGATAGAGCTAAAAGGATGGAGTAGCTCTGATAGATAAGACGGAGCTGCACCAGCAAGAGAGTGTGCCCGCTCTCAACACAGGAAACTCAACTCGAGCAGGATAAGGCAGCCAGTGTAGAACAGACTTCAAGTTATCACTAATGTGGTCACATCATGTGACACCAACAATCAACTTGGCAACTGAACAAAGAACCATTTGGAGTCAGACGCTCTGTAATCACTCCAGATGCTTTATAATTACAGCAGAACTGTATTCTTAATCAAATATACAGTGGTGGTTGTGGTGGTTAGGGGTGTCAACGGGTACCTGGGACCTGGGTACCGGTTGGAGTAATATTCCATGGTTATAGTCCTATTCCACGGGCAGTAAAATTGGGTATGGGTATCCGTGGAAATATGACCCTCGTGTCAAACTCCCCTCTGTTTGCTGCAACTAAAGATAGAATCATTAGTTGCAGCACTCCATCCACCACGCCCCTTACAAATTTAATTTAAAAGTTCATCTAGCCAATGATCGTGTTATGCATTCATGGTTGGTATGCAGCATAGATATCGCAGCAGGTATACAGAATTTGAAAGAGCAGTCACATGAAACAAAAATGTCATTTTAAAATTCAGAGAATACAATGTAAGAATATGAACAAAATGCGTAATATTTTCAATCAATTGTGCAACAGTCTACAAGTTTCAGCTGCATTTGATCAAACAGAATAGAATGATAGAATTCAATGAATGACAAAATGACTAACAGGACAGCAAATGAGATGGAATGCACTTACCGTCCTTATAAACATCAAAAGACCTAATGTCCTCAATAGTCAATGTTTTATCTAAAAAGCAAAATGAAAAACTTAAACGTTAAATGCAACAAAAAGAATCTTTCATTTTAAACAATGAGATTACTATTTATAAGCCTTTCCTCAGATTTTACAGAACTTAACATACTTAGAGAAGCATATTCAAGAAAGTTATTCCTTAAATAATTGCTCTTAATACAGTGTATGTATGTGCAAAAGCAGGGCTTTTTTCTGCCGGAACGAGGCGGAACGGTGTTCCGGAGGAAAATGTGAACGGCGTTCCGGAAAATCGGAAGGCTGGTATTTTTTTAAAAATAGCTGAGGTGACAAAAAAAGTCATCACCCAGAAAATGAAGTGTTTTATAGGATTTGAAAACTTCTATGACGACTAAAAAAGGTCATCACCGAAATAAATAATAAATTTAGGGGGGGCACAAAATAGAAATCTTGCCCCGTTCCGGAAAATATTTTTTTTACAAAAAAGCCCTGTGCAAAAGAATCAATTGCCAAACAATTCACAAAAAATTCTATCTGCTTTTATGAAACATCAAGAAAATTATCAACAAATAACAAAATGAGTAATGATTCACACATATATAAATATACATATACATATATATATATATATATATATATATACAAGGTGTGCCAATAATCTAAGGTAATTAACATTGCTCTAACATATGATGAAGAAAAGCAGTAACAAACAGGTAGACCCCGTAATTGACGCCATTACAACATTAGCATACGATGCGTCACGTAATTGCTTAAAATAAAGTTTGCTACAGACTACGGAAGGTAGTTTTAGTCCAAACGATGTTCAATGTGTCCCCCTTTTTCCTGAATAACCAGTAAAATTCTCCCCAACCGCTGGTCAATCACTTTGTCTATCAAATCCTGTCCAATCTGATCCCAACACAATGTTAGCACTTCTTTCAGATGATCCATGTCACGAATCTTTTGTTGTGGTTCTTTGTCATGTGTTACAGCAATGTTAATTACAGGTATGTTAGATTTTTCGAATTCTCAAGTAAATCTTCTCAACTTTCGTATTTTTATTTCTTTCGTACCTTAAATATTAAGAAAGTTCAATCGCTTCAAAATAGAGCGGGATTTATTGGCACACCCTGTATATATATTTATATAGGTGTGAATCATTAATCATTTTGTTATATATATTTTGTATGTATATATATATATATATATATATATATATATATATATATCACACAAGAATGCATGATGTACATTACGGAGTAATTCTAATTCTGTTCCCTCACATGTATTGGCATGATGTAAAATGTCTGTAGGCTATTCATAGATTACAAACAAACAAAAACACAATTTATAAGACTTACTGTATTCAGTCCAAACTGTTTGATCAATCAGTGATAAAGCAGAACAAATTAATTCCTCCTATAGTAATCAGTTAATAACAAGAAAATTTGGTAAGATTACCATTAATAACAACCATGTTGAGGCCACGGTTTGCATTCTCTTTGCCTGGCTCGATAATACTGAAAGTGGTCCAAAAATGTCAAATAATTAAACTGAATCTGTAACATAAATTCAAGAGCACAAAAGCTTACAGTTTAGGATATTCTGCAAGTTAGCACCAAACTCTAACAAAGAACTGCAAATAAATATCGTGAATGTGTTTTTAGAAACTAGTACACGATCGTCTCTACAAACTATGCACAGAAAATTCTTTACTAAATTCCGTTGAAGCAGATTGTTGGAACTCCATCTCGTGCGAAGCCAGACTTGATGAAGTACGAATGCTGGTCGGAGGGACAATTCTCCTTCAAACCACACGGGGATTTCAACTTGTCTTCTTAAAAACACACACACACAAAACACAGATAGAAATAATATTTCTGGTAGCTACCAGCAAAACAAACAACTCATATGAAACATAAGCCATACAACGTCATATTCAAGAATTTTTAGAAGCCTTAAAAAGGATATGAAGATTTGATTGAATCGTTGCTTTGGAAACATCCGGTGTCTCACAACCACAGTGCAGCCATATACAATGGAAAACAAAACACACATATAATAAAAACAAAAACATTTATTTACCTGCATACTTTGATAAGTTGACATGCGATGCAAGAGTTGGTGGTGGTACAGTTGGGGATGGTGAAATCTGAGCAAGCTTAAGCTGTGACTCAAAATCAATAAGTTTCTGCACTTCTGAGACGGTCGAACGAGAATCTGCCAACACAAGCAAAATAACTTTAAAAGTATAATCACTATTTAAAACATCCAGCCATGAGATTAAATCTAGAGAGAGAGAGAGAGAGAGAGAGAGAGAGAGAGAGAGAGAGAGAGAGAGAGAGAGAGAGAGAGAGAGAGAGAGAGAGAGAGAGAGAGAGAGGCACTCCAATGTACAAGTGGAGCTATAATTAAATGTCACATGTGTTACAGGAGATAGAGAGTAAAACAGCCCCCAAGAATTAGGATCAGCAGAAAAATGGACAGCTCGGAAGTCATCAGCAACCAGCAGCAGTAGTGTAACCAGCAGAGTGAAGACAATTTAAAACCCACAATTTAAACTTGCGATAAAAATCAACATAAAAATTGGCCTAATGAAAAATGCTCAGTAATGCCAGCGAACAGCAAACAATGGATGCATTAGGCAAATAGGTCATTCCGACTGCAGATGACAATAGCATGTGCAGCATACAGCACTGGGTATCAGTGCATGCACCTGCATGCACTGCCTGTGAACCTTCACCCCACAGTCTCACTGTCCCAGTTCAGGCAGAGGCAGGCAGGTGCAGAACCTGCATGGAAGAAAAGCTGATGTCAGCATTTAATTAACCCCTTAACTGGGTATTTAACTGTAACCCAATGTAAAATGGACGGATATATCCGGGTTCCCCAGTTAAGGGGTTAAAGATCAAAAGTCATTAAATCTGTAGCAATACATATTATCTTAAGATGTTAGAATAAAAGAGCAGTACTCTAGCAGTACTCTAGTTCTGACAGTCTAAGTAAAGACATCGAACGATAGTGAATAATGTTAGCTGCCGGCAGAAAAAGAGAGGTCATTTGGAGACTAGCTGTCTACCCATCAAAAATGATGGAGAGCTTGACTATTTTCCTAACAGATTTTTTGCAAATGTTCTAGCATTTTGTCCAATGACTTATCCTTAACCGGAACATGGCTTGAGCAGTCTCATGTAGGGACGAATATATAAAGGGGAATAATTGAACGTCTGAATTATCTGAATTATGTCCGTCAATGATATCCGGTTTCTGTGGAGTAGTAGGGGGGGCAGAAGGCAGGGAGGAGGAGATAGGAAGGGGAAGAGATTGGAAAAGGAGGGAGTGGAGGAGGGAGTGGAGGAGGGAGATAGAGGAATGAGAGAGGAGTGGGTAGGAAAAAGAAAAGGGAGGAGAAGGAAGGGTGCAGAGAAGGAAGGGGAGGGATAAGGGATAGAGAAAGGAAAGGGACGGAAAGGAGAGGGTCGTATGTTTTAGTAGTAATTCTAACCTGGGTTTCAATTTTGAAAAATTCACTAAATAAATATTTTAATTACTTTTTAATCATGAGTTTTGACATGCCAGATGTCAAATTAATATGCAGACACCAACATAGTCTGATGCAAATTCCAATATATACAACTTATACATATTCAGCAGAACATATAAAATGCACGATGGAGTGTTTTCGATTATTTTGTAGTCTTAACTCACAGCGCTGATATCTGCTAATACACATAAACACAGTTTCCACTGCAATGTAAAATACCTGTGTCAGGTGACTATTTCCTAACCGTAGGGATCTTACCGAAGATTGATTCGATGCGGTCCTTTGTAAGAACGCAGCAGTCTAACAGGTAGACGCAGAGAATGACAATCACCACCCAGACTAAGAACCCTTTCACACCTAATGCACATCAACAGCCACAGGCTTAGCACTCAAAGAACCAGCTCAGTTGAAAGCGTCTGAATGAAAAAGATAAGCAATGAAAAAGATGAGATAAATGGAAACAGGAACAAAAGCCAGATCTATGCTAACCTTCTGACAACATCTTCATCCATCGTGTGGTCTCTTAGTTGGCTGCTAGCGTGTGTTTGTGCATGCTTCAGATTAATTATATTATTGTCATTCTTGACGGTTTGCTGACTCCTACACTGGTTTTCACGCTAATCACGTGAATAGCAGCCTTCTCATCATTTTCGGAAACTTCTCTGCACTTTATTCAGGTCTCTGTGGGTGTTTTCAGTCATTCGCCATCAATGTATCTGGTCTGCCATCTTGTCTCGGATGTTATTCTGCTGACGTAATCTGCAGAATTTTCGACTAGTCACATGGGCTTGAGAGTTCCACCATATTGCCTTGCCAGACTATATGAAACGACTGCTCTTCCGGTCTTATCTTCGAGTACCATCTCTGGCTGGATCTGCCAGAGTTCGGCAATGGATTAGAAATTCGCCCTCCGGTCTTGCCATGTATAAATTTCCATAGATGTAATAAACGTTTTTTACGTTTTCTATTAATTTTTTACGTTTTTTTAATGCTTTTTATTTTTGCCAACATATTTTATTATAAAAAACCTTGGCAAAATAAAAACACAGATTGAGCTAATTGATTAGCGTTTCTGCTGTTTAGGTATAGCTTTTTATTCAATGTCCTTTAAAGTTTTTTATTTCTTTAAATTTTTTTACGTTTTCAAATGGTTTTATTATTTTTCCAACATATTTTGCATCTAAGGAATTTTCTCTCAACATCTCTGCAGACTTTCAACACCTTCTTCTGTGCTTTGTTGAATTGCAGTGAAAGTTTATTCTTGTAGAGGACCACTTTCTAAAGGATTCACGGTTATATCTGTCAAGGCAGTGAACTCATTCATACTAACTGAGCGCATCTTAACGTGGCCACCTTCTGTTCCTCATAGACATGCTAACGATGTCAACAGCACCTTGGATTTTGGCCTTTGCTATGCTATGGCACTATATCAGTTGTCTAGAATAATTAAATAAATAAATTTCACTACTGCATAGAATTCTGACTAAAATTATAATTATTGTTAACAGGAAAATGCGTCTGCCTCAAATTCATAAAAGTATACTAACAGAACAACTAGTCATAATTAATAGAAAGAACTCACTTCCGAAATGTCGGACTATAACACGCCGATGGAGCTTTGCCAACATATTCCGCCTCATGATGACAATGGAGTTGAACCGTGATCTCACTCACAATCTTGCTCCTTCATTAACATGTCCCTGAAAACGCAATTGACAAATCCCCATGAAGAAGAGTCTGGCCAGCCAAAGTTTTGGAAATTTGCTCTCATAGCAAGAAACTGTTGAGCATGCGCCAGGCGATTGTGAGCAATACTTCAACGCATGTGTACTGGATTTGCAACAGCTGAAAAAATTAGCAAAGCTTCGGCTGGCAAGACTTCTCACCAGGATTGCCTAGTCTAAATGTAATATTATGATTTAATGTCTAATTAACTGATAATACAAAAACTGCAATCTCCAGGAGTAGAAACAAGCAGCTTTCGTTACTTGCAATAATCTACCAAGAAACTACTACAATTGAAATGCAAATGCGTCGTAATCATAATTGTACATAGGACACTGCAATAATAATAATAATAATAATTATTATTATTATTATTATTATTATTATGCACTTCTATAGCACCATTTATAATACCCAAGACTACCAATCGATGGTACTTTAAATCCATCCGCAAAAGACCAGGTCATTCCAGAGATCAGTCAGAGGGAAACAGCAAGACAGACTATGGAGGAAATGCTAACTGGAAGAGATGTGCTTTAACCTTTTCCTCGGGTTAGCCGTTTTAAGACGGCGGCGGAAAACTTTGACCAAACGGGGTTAGCCGTCTATAAACGGCGCGCTATATAAGCGACTGCGTACTGCGGACCTGCACGATTTTCAAAAATCCAACGCGGGGACCGAGTTAGCTCACATCCATTCGATAGGTGGCAGCACCGTTTTCGATAATGCTGACTATATATGCAAGAGATATTGACTGTGTAACAACCAAGGCTGGAAAATGTATAGGAAAAATCTTCAGCCGGAGGCTAGAATGGCCATAAATACGCCGAATATGGTCCGATCTTCAAAATTTTTGCACTATTCCGTTCCAATTACACCTCCCAACAACTTTCCCGCTCACAGTTGGGGGGTCACCGCTGAAAATTTTTTTTTATTGAGCTTTGAAAATTTTTGTCGGAGATAGTCCGATTTTGGGGTGTAGAGTGGACCCTACCCCCAAAATTTTTTTTTGGCACAGATGGTTCGAAAGCCCAATAAAAATGCTCAACAATGGTGCAAACCGCATCTTTCTAGCTTCTATATAGCCTGAAATATACCGAGTTGTTCGGTTTTTCACATTGAAAATCCGTTCGCGTAATTGTCATTTCAGCAAGCAATTGGTACTTGGGTATGAAACTCCATAACTACCCCAAATATGGTCCGATCTTCAAACTTTTTGCACCATTCTGTTCCAATTACACTCCTCTAGAACTCTATCGCTCACATTTGGGGGTTTACCGCTGAAGACGTTTTGCTATTGACCTTTGATCAAAATTTGAACAAAATGTTGGGGAGGGGTCCGATTTTGGGGTGTAGAGTGGTCCCTACCCCCAACTTTTTTCTTTTGGCACGGATGGATAGAAAGAGCAATAAAAATGCTCAACAACGGTGCAAACCGCATCTTTCTAGCTTCTATATAGCCTGAAATATAGTAAGTTTATAACGTATATGTTCACTTTTTCATACGAACGCCTTTTCCAAAAATTAATTCCCCCGACGCGGGATGACTTTAAAAATTTAATTCCCCCTTTAAAAGGTTAAGCCTAGATTTGAAAATGCTCAATTTATTGGAAGATCTGACAACCAGAGGGAAAGAGTTCCAGATTTTTGGCCCAGAAATTAGAAAAAGCTCTCTTACCAATTTCAGTGTTTGTTCTAGGTACATTTAGTAATGAATAAACAAACCTTGTTGAATGACGATGTTTCGAATGGTTTAACATAGATTTTAAATATTGAGATTGACCAGACTGCAGTATTTTAAAAACAAGGACTCCAGTCTTAAATACACTTCTCTGTTCTATCGGCAGCCAGTGTAACTTTTGAAGGACAGGTTTAACATTATTACGCTTAAGAGTTTTTGTAATGGCCCGGGCAACAGCATTTTTGAATCCCTTGAAGCTATTGTATATTAGATTTGGCCATACCATTGTAAAGGGATTTGCAATAATCAAGCCTACTGCTGATAAGGGCATTGGCAAGAGGAATCAGAGCAGGTTTGCACACAAGATCACAAATTCGTAAAATATCTCTGATTTGCAAATGAGCAGCTCAGCCGACCTTATTTATATGATCATTAAAAGATAGGTTTTTGTCAAATATTACACCTAGGTTGCGGACAGACTGACTTTGATTAACTGAAATGTTGTCAAATTTAAACAAATGCATGCCTTCAAATTTACTTAAATTAAAAGACGTACCAAGAAGTAAAAACTCAGCTTTAAAAGGGTCTATTCTATTCTTTTCTACTTGATAATTTATGTAGTGCTATAGCTTGGCCAAGGCCAAAGGCAAGAGTGTCTTACAAAAGGCAGGCATACGATATACGAAATAAATGTGTTTTAAGGTTCGATAAGAACGACTTGAAGTTGGTTGCCATGGTCACTGAAACTGGAAGTGCGTTCCAAAGGAGAGGATTGCCCCGAGTCATGGATCTTTCTCCAAGCTTAACGGTCTTGGACGGAGGGGGAACGTAGAGGTGAGATCGTTTGCTAGAACGAAGCTGTTTGCGACAGTTTGTCATCACTGGCCTGCGTATCAACGCCGAAAGACATTCCGGGCAGAAAGGGTCATACAAGGCTCGGAAGGTCAGCGAGCAGCGTTTAAAAACGATACGCTCCAGGATCTTGAGCCAATGGAGCTTATCCCTCAATAACGGTGTAACACGGTCATGCCACCTGGCACCGAAAATCATCCGGGCGGCGGCATTCAGAACCGATTGCAGTCGGCCCAGCTGATAGTCGGGAAGGCCAAGGAGGAGGCTATTACAATAATCCAACCTAGATAACACCAGGGCACGGACTAGATGTATCGCAGCTGATGTTGAGATGTAACGACAAATCTCCCTAATCTTTCGGAGCTGAAAGTAACAAGAGCAGGTTACGGTGTTCACTTGGCCAACGAACGATAGGGAGTCATCAAGGAGAACACCGAGGAGGCGCACTTCGGTAGACGGAGCGACAACAGCATCTCCGATCATAAACGGTGTTCGACTGATCTGGTAGACCCTTCCAGGGGTGTTAATCCACAACAGTTCAGATTTTTTCGGGGTTTAACGCAAGGTGATTTGTCACTGTCCACTGCATTATCTCGCAGATGCAGTCTTGTAGGCGAGATCGCAGATGATCCGTCTCCAGAGGTGGGCAGGAGGAATACACCTGCCCGTCATCGGCATAAGCATGCCAGGCAAGCCCATGCGAGTCGACAATGCATCCCACATCCGCGACGTATAAGATAAACAGGAGTGGGCCTAGTGTCGACCCCTGTGGTACTCCGCAGCGTACAGGACATTTAGCTGACGTGCGGCCCTCCCAGGTGACAGACTGCGTCCTCTCGGAGAACTTGGTGTTCACTTCAAGTTAATGCAAGCTTATTACTAAACATCCAAGACTGAACGTTTTTCAGACAAATGGATAAATTTTCTAGTGACACCGAAGAGGATGATGATGATGACACTATTCAGCAAAAAGAAAATAATTTGGCGTATTTCAGACAGATTGATGGGGCGGAATGCTGTGAATATTGGGGGAGGATTTTTCAGCAGTGAGCATTGTCTTCTGTGGGATATGATGGAAATTTGAGCCTGATGCTAAATATTCTATCTGGGGCAAAATTTGTAGAAATTTGTATGTTAGCTGTCGAGGTGACTTTGACTGATGCAGTGCACTCTTTCTGTCTCGATGCAAAAGTTTATTTAAGGAATTACATAATGTTTTTGGCAAATTTAGATTATCATTTATAAGGTTGGAAAACAACTGGGTTTTGGCATTACTGTCTTATTGACTAGCTTACGAATGGTGACCGGACAATTCAGAGCAGGACAATTCGGAGCAGGACAATTTGGAGCCAAAAGAAAGAATGTCATAGAATTAAGAATTTATTAGAATTAATGCCACGAAAGTTGTATAAAGTTGTAAAACTGTTTCAAAATATGACTCTTTCAAAATATGTCAATAAAGTTATACAACCTGTTTTATAAATGATTATATGTAGTCCGTGCCTACAAATAATGATACTGAGTATCTTGTATTGAAGTTCGATGAATGATAATGTTAATTCAATAAATTGATGTTATGGCTACATCCTCTTAAGTACTCGATTGCATTCCGGTTTTCGTAATCTAGCACAACAGTCTGCAATCGAAGGCACCGACAATACCGTCTGGGCGAGATTAGCATTTATTTAAACTCATTAAAACTTTGCTCCAAATTGTCCTGCTCTGAATTGTCCACACCGAATTGTCTGGCTCTGAATTGCCCTAGAACCCTTAAAAACATAGCAACATTGCTTCCTAAACCGTTTAAGGTCTGATGGCAGTTTAGAATGACGCCATGCTCCTTCTAATCTACTCCTATGCTGAGGTGCATCAGAAATCTCCTTTGTTGAATCAGGGCTGTGAAGGCCCATCGGTAACAATTTTGGTTTTCTTGGGGAAAAGATCATCCAAAATACTACATAACACATTTTGAAAAAGATTTACAAATTCTATAATAGATTCAGTTGAAGAAGTAAATAATGATGAAGAAAGAATTTTCAACTAAAACAGCTCAATGTCTCGCGGCTCTAGCCACCTCCAGGGTCTAAATTTGATCGACTTTCTTGAGGATGGAGTCTTAAAATGAAATTTTACAGAGCATGATACTGTAAGATGATCAGAGAGATAACAATCATTTTTCGAGACAAGAGAGACAACTGTGCTATCAGTTCTTCTTATGATAAGAAGATCAATTGTATGACCAAGATGGTGAGTTGGACCAGTGACAGCTGCTCAAGGTCAAAACTATTTAGATGATTTTTTAATTGCACTGCATAAATGGCTATTAAGTCATCAGTATGAATATTAAAATCACCAGAAATGATAAGTTCACTAGAAAAGGAAAGGAATGTCTCCAGAATTGATTGAAATTCTGTCATAAAAAGTGTAAAAGGTGATGATGGCGGTCTGTAAGAATTTAGAACATACATAAATTCTTTTGTTACCAGGATCAAGAGCTCCTGCAATGACCTCAAGTGAATGAAAAGGAGCACCAGGAACCCCTAGTTGGGTAAAATTTTAAAAAATTTGGTGCCGCGCTGCCTTATATTGCTAAGAAGCGAAAAATCAGGAGGACGTAGATCAGATAAAAATGATAGAGTATCATTTGGGCAGAGCCATGTCTTGTTTAAGGCCAGAATATGAAGAGGAAAATCAATTGAGTAATCATGCGACAATTATTTGTTTCTCATTGAAGCAATGTTAAGATGTCCAAATTTCAAAGATGTTGTCAAAGGGCCAGGTAGGGTTGCCAGATCTCCCGTATTTTACAGGAGTTCCCGTATTTCAGCCCCAGTCTCCCGCCTCCTTATAACTAGTTTGTTATATTGATTCACTACATGAAGATGATGCAATGCACTGAACAGTGTTGCTTATTGCTTTTTCCTAGTCTATATTCTATAGTACTGAACTGTAGTGTAGTAGGCCTATAGCTATAGCAATAATAATTCACAATGAACTGGACCGTGGAGTGGGCGCATTGATCGCGGAAACAATCTCCCGTATTTCGACTTTGGATATCTGGCAACCCTAGGGCCAGGGTTTAGCTCAATGTCACCTGAGAGTAGCAGAATTTAAAATATATGGGCACACTAAGCATTTTATGTATTAACAATTATTCTTGTGGGTTTGAAGCATCTACGTTTATTCAGCAATCAGCAGTATGCCACATATGTTAAATAGCAATAACCTAGTGTAAACTGAGAATTGTGCTGATGGGATGAGGTTATATGAATTAAAGCAAGCAATGTTCTTAAAGATACAGAATTCAGGATTCAGAATTCTGATGTCTCCATGTCAGTATCATTATCCTGATGCAAATACGAAAAGCACCTACTTAATAAAACAAACTCTCTCATCATAAATGCTGACGCTATCACGTGCACTCGTTCAAACACCGAAGCACAACGACGGCGCTACAAAAATTCAGTTGAAAAGGACAGCCAGCGCTATTAAGTCAGTCGGCGCGACACGTAGACAACCGATGACTCTCAAGGCGTTTTCTCAGGAACAGATTATCGTAACGTCCGGCGCTAAACGATCTCACTTAACGCACTTTTACTTACGCGCAATCCTAAAATCAGTGAAATCAGTGACAACATTTGGACATTTACATCAAAACAACAGAAAAAGTCAGCAGCGGCCACCGAGCCATAGAGAACAAGTACTAAGTAAGTAAGTAAGTAAAATAAATAAAATCCCGTGGATTTCTATAGCGCCTTCATAGGCAGCACAACAGTAGATGCTTATTCTTAGGCGCTCAGCCTTTTTTAAAATAGCTATGGGGAAGGTATATGATCAGCCAGGCAATAGTCAACATCCGAAGGGCAGTGAGGATAGGGGCTGTCCATTAATTACGTCAACAATTTAGGGGGGTTTGGAAAAGTTTGACAGTTGTTGACAGGGGAAGGGGGTCAAGAGAAGTTGACGTCAACAATTTCACTTTTTACAAATAATCAAAAATAGGAAATTTCATGGAATACTACTTATTATAATGGAAAAAAACATATAGCAAAAAGGGGGAAAAGATCATCACCACCACATTTTGACACCGGGCCGTGAGCAAAAAGAGAGAAAATGGTCATCGCCGCAAAAATAATAACCTTGTTATTAATTGAGACCTGTCATTGATCTTGGGGCAAAAGTTTTTGACGTAATTATAGGAGGGGTCACTGAAAGTTTACAGTTGTTGACAATTAGGGGTGGTCAAAAATTGCCCAAAAATTGTTGACATAATTATATAATGGACAGCCCTCTAGGTTGTTACAGCTATGGAGGAAATGGTTTTAGGAAAAGGAAGGATCTAACCCAATAAACACCAAACGTTGGGCCATTGCAGGGCCGACGCGTGTAAGTGCGGGCCACATGGCGATATTGGCCGAAGACCCGCCAACAGATTTATGCCCACAGTGGGCCAATGAAGCTGGCCCAGACGCGGCCAGTCGACGCTTAATGCTTACCGACGTAGTAATACGCACTATAGTTCCGGTGCACTATTTTAGCTGCTTAATCAAGTGTAAATCAACAAATAACAAATAATATTCTCATAAAGTTATAATTAATTATACTTTTATTAATTATAAATTAAATTAGTGCATCATTGTTTTGAATAACACTTAATCATAACTTTTAGAAGTTTTTGTAATTCAAATAAATGTTACTGCGGGACTGATATATGGCCGCGATCTGCTGCTCTCGTTAAACGCTGTGAAGTGAGTTGAATTTATTTTTGTAACAAGTTCATTTTAAAAACAAATCTTGTAGTTCAATTGTCTGCACTTATTGTGCGAGTGGTGAACTTTGCAATTTGAGGCTTCCCTTTGAAACTTGACTTGGCTCTTAAAACATTGTCATGCGCTGTTGCGCCGCCACGTGATGGTATATGTAGCGCGTACGTGATCTATAATTATAATTGTGGAGGGGTGGGCGGAAACTGGCGATTAGAACTCATTGCTTACTGTTACACCTGTAATTCTCTGGTTTCTCTATTCACTGTTGTGTATAAAAGTGTAAGCATCTAGTATCGGAAAGTCGTGTCAATGTGTTGCTGATATGTGTGGACTTGCATAAGAATATGACATGCTTATGTACACATTGTACAGCCAGTTGGTGCAAAATATTGTGAAATGGGTTCAAAATTAAAAATGTTGGCCTGTAGTATAACAGCATTGAATGTCAGCTGGTCCAACAGATGCATTATGCAAATACAAGAAATTGCTTGAATAGACACAATTAGCTTGTTCTCCAGTTTGTTAACGGTAATTTTAAAAGCATTTTACTATTCTTTCTTATATAGAGACTCATATAGAGACTCACTTATATAGAGAACAAGAAACACAAACAGAACTTTTTTAGTGCAAGAGTGGTGGACAGATGGAATGAACTGGATGAGAGGATAGTAACGGCTACAACTGTGAATGAGTTCAAAATAAACCTCAGTAGTTTAGGATATTAGATTGGACGGGAACAACAGCGGTTCTCACACAGGGCAGTCCCTACTGAACCACTTTAAACCTCGTTATATATATTATTATATTATATTGTATTAAATCAACATGCTGTCCAGTACTGTTGTGGATGTGTTGTTCCAGCATTTGTTACCTCTGAAGTGTACCGCATGATTTTTGCAAAATTAAATCGAGTTGATTCCAAAATTGAGATATTGTCGCGGAGTGTCACTACACTTGTCAACAGAGGTGGAACAAGAGGCAGCAGCTTGGATGTTCCCACTATGCCTGAAGGAATGAAACTGCCAGCTGATGCAGTCAAAGATTTGAAGGATGCAGCATCTTTTGTCAAGCAGAATGAGCAAGCTGGACAAGGCTTGGTTAGATGGTGTTAATTTTATTAACTGGTACAGTAAGATCCAGGTTAAGTGTGCCCCCACATTTCATCTCTGATGTTTATTTCTGAATAAATATTCAGATGTTTATCTCTTAATGGGCCTCTGTTACCCTATTTGAGCCATTTAAATATGCAAAATTCGGCTTATGTCTCAAATTAGCCTACAGCAAGATGTACTCTGCCGAGAACGTTGAACATGCAAGTAGGGCCCAAAATTTATACTTTAGCCAATGCTATCATGTATTGGATGTGTGTGTACATTACATGTAGCCTACCTAGTAAAATACGATGTACTTTATGAAGGTTTAACTGGAACTGTTTAGGCAAGATACTTGTCCACGTTTGAAGCGACAAGTATCACCGATACAGTTAATGGTGTGATGAAGGCGATTATGATGAACGAATTGTCCTGCCAATTCAACTGGGCTGGAAACAGGAGAAAGCACAGCTTCCAAGCACTGGATTGTCACCTTCCATATGTGGTATATGCACTCTTTATTTTGTTTGCAGATTTCAGGTCACAGTGGTTGTGTTTGTATATATTTGATAAGAGTTTGAGTCATTGCAATAGATTGAATTTTTTCACAATACATCTTCAAAACAGCTGTTACAGACAAACTCTATTTATTGACACTGACTGTAATGGGCTTAAAACAATACAAAGTGATTTGCAGTTATGTGTAGGAAGTTGGTTAAACTAACAGACTATGCACCATATTGATTCCAGAGCAGCAAGCTAGAAGTCCAATTACACCAAATTCTTGATCAGTACGTTAATAATAATAATAATAATAATTAATAATAATAATAATAATAATAATAATAATAATAATAATAATAATAATAATAATAATAATAATAATAAAGCATGTATTATTACTGCTCACCCAAATATATGCTGATGTCAGGCTTCATATTAAATTGACCAGTGCCAATATTTAGGTGTTATGTCTTTTGTTGTAATTGCTTGTACTGTGCAGCTCCTTCAGTTACTGTTGGGACCATGGATAGTGTTGCTGCAATAGTGCAGGCTTCTAGTGACTTGTAAATACATTGACCAACTTGCTTGAGATACCAATCGTTAGCAGCTGTGGCTGGTATGAGCTAATGCAGACGCATCTTCTTAGAGAAATTCAGAGCAGATTAGCATGTTTTACCATAGGTATACATCATCTAGAATGCAACTTTAGGGTGAATATTACATGAGGTATTATTGAGAGAAAAATTATTTGTATTTCAAATCAACAGTATTTGATGTCTCAATACTGTTGTCTAAGTTGCAGATGCTGTGCGAATTAACGAACAAACGAGAGATACCGTCAACAGGCTGGCTGAAGATAAAATTAAGGTCTGGCTGAGACAGGCTCGGGACAGAGATGGTGGTCGGAAACATTTTCTGACTGCTGCTGCAAAGCAGTCATCTGATAAAAGACGTTTTGAACAACTTCCCTCAGACCAGGAGTCTGACAACAGTGTCGAATCTGATAACTGACCTACAGCTTCTGCTAAAACAATGTCACATATTTATTTATTACACGATACAGTGAAGAAATTGTTTAGAACTGGTCATTTTATTAAAATTAGTTGTTCTTTTGGACTTTCAATTTGACTAGTTTTCATTGCTTTTTGGCAGACATTGTAGCCTTTTGTACTGTGCAGTCTGCAGCTGACCCCATGCACGCCCGCACATTGGGGCAAGAGATGACACTTGCCTCCTGGAAAATGCAAATACCAATATTTCACACTAAAATTTGAAAACCTTGATAAAATACTAACTGTGACCATTGTGTTAAAATGTTTTGCCCCTCCTGGAAAAATTTATGTTGCATAAACGTGATCATTGTGTTTTGCTCCTCCTGGTGAAAATTCTGCGGGTGCCCAGCAGCCCATGGTTGTAACCAATTAGTAAGCAAACTTAATATCTGTTTAAGAGGTTTCATTGTCGTTTTTTGGCTTGTATTTTTATAACATCTATACTAGTAAATCAGTTGAGGCTGTAGATGGCGATCAATAATTTTCATATATTTTTGTTGTCAGATCTGATCAATAATTGATATTGGCTGTTAAAATGTTGTACCACTTATGTGAAAGTGCCGTTAGCATTATTTTTTTAGCATTATTTTTGTTCAAAAATTGTCACAGCAATTATGTTGATACATGTATCAGAATCAGTGTTTATTCTAGCTATCTTGATATTGTGGGGATTTTGAAATGTTTGGGGGGGGGAGGTCTGAGTCTCCAAAAACTTTGACAAGCAAAACAGAAGATCATCCATCCTTCCTAATATCCTTTACCCTTCTCAAGTTCTCATTTACCCTTCTCAAATGCCCTGGCAACCAAATAAATTGTCATCATCCTTACATTTTGCCCTCTCCAAAAAAAAGCCCCCATCCTCACACTTTTGGGGGAAATTATAAAACTTTGGATGGGGAATTTCCTCCCAGAGAAGGTCTAGAATAAACACTATCACAATTGATCATCGATCTTGCTTTGTAAGTTGTATGCTGACTATGTTTGTCATCGATTTTTAAAAAAATTAATATGTTATGTTTTAGAAGTGAAGGGTGTGAGAGTTTATATATGGTAGGATGGTGCAGTATAATATGCTGGCCCATTGAAGGGCCATTGAAGGCCGGATACAGATACGAACTGAGGGCCCTTTGATGGCCGGGCATGTAGGGCCTTTATAGGACCAATTTGCAAAATCTATGAGGGCCCACTGCAGATATGAATTGAGGGCCCTTTGATGGCCCGACATGCAGGGCCTTTATAGGGCCAATTTGCAAAATCTATGAGGGCCCACTGCAGATATGAACTGAGGGCCCTTTGAGGGCCCGACATGTAGGGCCTTTATAGGACCAATTTGCAAAATCTTCGAGGGCCCACTGCAGAAAAATAGCAATTATTGACATTGGCCCCTCAAAAAAAAATTCATTGGCCATATGATAGGGCCAACAAACTGTGTTGATTGGGAAGCTTAGACCTGAAGACTTAATGAGATATTGCAGGAATTATAGGAAATGAGGATTCAGATTTTATTGTTTGAAATTGTCCAAGTTTGCGGAGGGAAGCTGGAATCGAGTTCCAAAATTCAGGTGAGGCATATGAGAAAGGCACGGTTGCAAATTTCCAGGGATGACTGATTCAGTGGGCGTGACAGAGTTAAGTAAGCTGATGAACGATCTTATGCCTTTCCCATAGTTATTTTAAGAAAGGCTGAGAGCCTAAGAATAAGCACTATTAAGCAGCTACAGTGTACTGTTGTGCTGCCCACCAAGGCGCTATATAAATCCACGAGATTTTACTTCCTTACTTACTTATCAATTTGAGAGTGTTGGTATTTTCTGAGGGTGCCCTGCCAAAAAGTATTGTAGCGAATTTATAAATAGCTGAGGGTGGAATTGAGCGAGCGATCAATGATAAATAGCTGAGGTCCAATATAATAATAGAACGACCGCCTGTAGTGAAGGAAGGCGTCCATTGCACGCTACGTGCCATTAGGGAAAGCGCAGTGAATGCAAGCTAGTGAGTTTCTGCCCCTTCTCCTTGTCCGGCGAAACAGTATAAATAGCTGATCTCAACACAGATCAGGACCGATTGCCGAGGCGGCGTGTGTTCCCGGAAGGGATAGAGTGTCGGGTGAGCAGCCGAGGAGTGGTTGCACCCGAGCGACCGATTGCCGAGGCGGCGAGAAAGGTAGGCCACTCGAGCACCTTTAGTCGAGCACCTTTAGGAGGGCACCCAGTCAAGGAGCACCCTTGAGGTCGGAGCACCCTTGAGATTGGAGCACCCTGAGGCTAAGCACTTGAGATTGGAACACCCTGAGGCTAAGCACGTTGAGTAGAGCACTCTGAGGTCAGAGCACCCTGAGTGGAGGCACTACAGGTGCGGTGCGAGGCTTGAGTGATAGATGCGGTGCGAGGCTTAAGCTGGAGGGCGGTGCGAAGGGTGCGGAGGCACTGAGCCATAGGGCGGTGCGATCGGGGCGTGAGAGGCACTGAGCCGTAGGGCGGCGAGAGGCACTGAGATGTAGGGCGGTGCGACAGGTGCTGATCTATAGGAGCGGCGCGATAGGCACGGTCCGAGGCACCGAGATATAGGTGCGGCGCGACAGGCGCGGTGAGAGGCACTGAGCCGTAGGGTGGTGCGATAGCTGCGGAGGCACTGAGCTATAGATGCAGTGCGTAGGTGCTGTGGATCGAGGCACTGAGCGTCGGTGCGGTGCGTTGATACGGTAGAGGCACTGAGCGTAGGGGGCGCGATAGGTGTGGAGAGAGGTAAGGTGCACGGAGAGAGGTAAGGTGCACGGAGAGAGGCAAAGTGCACGGAGTGAGGTAAGGTGCGCAGGTAGAGAGGTGAGGCGCACGGAGCCAGATAGGTAGAAGTGAAAGGACGCTTTAAGGAAGGGATTGAGCGTGGAACGTCGGAAGAAAGTACAGAGTAGTGCGCAGAGTGACAGGTGGTAGTAAGAGAGCCTGAGATCTTAGCCAAAAAAGCTAAGACGAACGACCACAAGCCTTGAGTTGAGTCTAAACCCCGTGTGCGTCGAACCGGGCGGGGCCATCTGGAGTTAAGGAGGCGTAGGAACCTCGAGGCCCGTTTTGCCACAGTATGACAAGCAAAAAGGGAAAATCTGGGGTGTGGTTATTTTCTAAAATTGTAGGATTGTGAATTTGGGGAGGGGTGTCGGGGAAATTCACCTGGATAAGCAATGATGGACATACAAGAAAGGAACTCGATCATATCCTGGCCTGTCCTCTCAGTATTGTCAGATCGTATCGAGTCTACCGAGGAGCCGAAGCACCCGCAAATACTGACCACCACCTACTTGTCGCTGAAATCGCAATTGCATTTCGTCATGCGCACAAGCAAAAGCGCTGCCCACAGCTTAACGTTCAATGCCTTAGAGATGATCCTGACAGGGCACTTCAATACAATATCACCCTGAATAACAAATTCGAGGCCCTCGGAAACCTCCCAGATGGCGTGGAAGCTGCTTGGACGTCAATCAGTGACATCATTCGAAGCTCCGCAGAAGAAGTCGTTGGTTTTAGGAAAACCCGTAAGCAGCCATGGTTATCTGATGATGCACTTGACACCCTCGAAGAAAAGGCCGTCGCCCGGCTCAAAGGAGATAAGGCAGAGCGAAAGCGATTGAACGGCGTTTTCAAGGCCAAGTCGAAACGTGATAAGGAAGCGTTCTATCAGTCCTTGGCTACTGAAGCAGAGGAAGTACTTCAGCGGAACAACTTGAAGGCTGCCTATAGAACTGTCAATAGAATACGAGGAGGTACACGCCAGTCCACGGGTGTTGCAGCGACACTTAAGGCAGACGGCTCTCCCTGCCTTAACCAGGCGAAAACATTGAGTCGTTGGCGTGAATACTTCTCCGATGCGCTCAATCACCCACCAGCAGAAGTAAGCACGGAACTAACGAACGAAGCGTCCACAGCTTCTGACAGTCCTGACGTATCAATCGACATGCCAACCCTCAGTGAAGTACGCACAGCCATTCAGAAACTACGTCACGGTCGCGCAGCTGGTCCAGATGGAATACCACCAGAGCTACTCAAGTGTGCAGTTGACCCAGTTAGCATTGCTCTCCACGAACTCATCTCAAGGGTGTGGACGACTGGACATGTACCAGTTCAATGGAAGGAGGGAATTGTTCTAGCACTGTACAAAGGCCGAGGACCAAAGACCGAATGTTCGAGTCACAGGCCAATCGCCCTCCTGTCCGTTCCTGGGAAGGTGTTTGCCCACGTGCTCCTTGCGAGACTCAATCCACTTCTGACAGCGAAACGTCGCCCACAGCAGTCCGGATTCACGGCGGGCCGATCCACGATGGACGCGATTCTCGCACTCAGACTCCTGTCCGAAATCCACTGGGAATTTAACAAAACGTTGCAGGTGGCTTACGTCGATCTGAAATCAGCCTTCGACTCTGTAGACCGTCAGGCACTTTGGATGGCACTCAGAGGTATTGGTGTTCCGACGTTCTTATTGAGCTTAATTAAAGACCTACACGAGGGCACGACTGCAAGAGTGCGCATCAATGGCTTGCTATCTGAGACATTCTTCACTGCCTCAGAAGTCCGTCAGGGCTGTGTCCTGGCTCCAGCACTCTTTTGCAGGGCTATGGACTGGATCCTGGAGCATGCTATTGACCAGACCGGGATCACCCTACCGGAACATAGCTTCTCCGACCTAGACTACGCTGACGACGTTGCTCTTCTGGAAACGTCCGTTAAGAACCTAGAAACATCACTCAATCAGATTGAGTCGACAGCCTCCAAACTAGGGCTACATGTGTCCTGGACAAAAACCAAGCTGCAGAATCTAGGTTCTGGAGGAGACGCAGGAGACATATACGTTAATGGACACCAGGTGGAAAATGTGTCAGAATTCATTTACCTGGGTAGTGTCCAGAGTTCTGATGGCAGATGTCAGCGGGACATTACTCGCAGAATCGCGGCATAGCTGCATCTGCCATGAGATCTCTTCAAAATTTATGGCGCCAAAGACAGATACAGCTCGGTACTAAGATCCGAATTTATCAGTCCTGCGTCCTGCCAATTCTCCTATATGGTTCTAAGACTTGGACTCTGCTTACACGAGACTCTGAAAGACTACAGGCATTCCATATGCGCTGCCAGAGACAGCTTCTCTGCATTCGCTGGTTTGACTTCGTGACCAACGAAGCAGTCTCCAAACAGACTGCCCTCCTGCCAGTGACAGAAATTATCACGCGACGCCGTCTGTCTCTCTTCGGTCATGTGGCTCGCCAGGACAAGAACATTCCGGCCCATCGCGCTCTTGCCTGCGCCATTGCTCGACGCACCGAGACGCGTCCTCCTCCGAGCTGGAGAAGACCTGGCAGACCACGCCGTACATGGCCCCAGCAGATCGGCGATGGTCTTCCTTCCACAATTCTTCATGAATGGCACTCAGCCATTGGTCGCGGTCACAACTCGCGCAACACGAGATTGGCACAACGGACCTCTGTCGTCCATGTGAACAAATGAATGAATGAATGTCGGGGAAATCTGGAAGGTGTCGGAGTTTGGAAGACTCTATCGAAAAAAGTCTGACAAGCAAAAAAACGTTATCAAGTCTCAAAAAAGTCTGACAAGCAAAAAAAGTTCATCCGAGGATAAAAGTTGACGGGGTGTCCTTCATTTGGAGGGGGTCTTCAGGGCTAATTAATATGCATTTTGTATGCATACTATTGTCACGTTACCAAATTTGGGGGGTGTCGACCTCAAATTGGGGTGATGGGGTGGGTGTTAGGGGTGTAAAAATATCCTTGGGGTATTGGGGCGTCGGTCTCAGATTGGGGGTGTTCGGGTGTTCGGGATGTAAAATATCCCTGTTTAAAATCACGATTTAAATCATTAGACACGATTTTTTATTTTGGTTTCAAATCGCATATAAAATAAATACGTGATTGGTGATTTTGATTTCACATAATAACTTTTGTGATTTGATGTCTAGTCCTATCATCCAATGCTGTTTATACCTATGCTCAGTGTTTTATACAGGCCTGTTAAGAGGGAGATTCCCCCCTCCACCCACCCACCCCACCCCTCACCCAAAAAACTCAAAATTTCCTCTCCCCCCCAAAAAAAAAATCCCAGCACTTACACAAATTTTGCATTGAACTGTGTCTTTTCCCCTCCAACCAAATCGACCCCCTTCCCCGAAAACCTCAAATCCCCCCAAAGGTCTGGAGTCTGGATAAAACACTGCCTATGTTATTATTAAGGACATTTCGAAATGCGCAAAATTCGCCAGACAGCAAATGCGTCAGCTGGGCTGGAAATATTATTATAAAAACTTAGGTTTTTAGTTTTTTAAACCCTAGTTTTTGAAAAAGTCAATGTTTTAGGTTCTTATAGTCTACAACTGAAAAATCCCATCTTTAATGCTTTAAAAGTTTGTTACTGTCCGCAGGCAGCAGAAAACATATAGGCCCTATGACAACAATTGTAGAGAAGTTCTTGGGAAATTTTTGACCTCCTCTCCTAGTCAGTGTCAACAACTGTCAACTTTCAGTTACCCCCTCCATAATTATGTCAAAATCTCCCCCCCAGATCAATGACAGGTCCCAATAACAAGGTCATTATTTTTTGCGGTGATGACCATTTTTCCCCTTTTTGCTCATCGAGTGTCAAAATGTGGTGGTGATGACCTTTTTGCCATGCTTTTTTCCATTGTAATAAGTAGTATTCCATTAAATTTCCTATTTTTGATTATTTGTAAAAAGTAAAATTGTTGACGTCATCTTCTCTTGACCTCCTCCTCTGTCAACGACTGTCAAACTTGTTCAAACCCCTTCACCCTAAATTGTTGACGTAATCAATGGACAGCCCCTTATCGCTAGCATGTCAAAAGTTCAAAACGCAAAGGAACTTGACACACGACACACTATTTTAGCCTGCATTCTGAGCCCATCAATTTATACGAAGCCGGCTGACAATTGACTGCCAGAGAAACATTCGCCTAGCCCCACGTACTCTTATAAGGCTTGCTGGCATCATTGCCGCATCAATGACAGTGTGGGTGTACTGACCCCGAGCCAATAGATCATCCCTCTTTGATCTAACGCTCTGACGAATGAGCCATTGTTAGAAGTCCTTGGATAGAGACATGATCTATTGGCCCTGGTTAAATTCTCGGTGGTCAGATTTTATTTACTACGTGTCTGACAGCAGAGATTAAAACTTTTCAATTAGAAGAATTTCAGGGTCATGTATTTAGTAGAGGAGGGTCGATTAATCGTAATCGTAATCGAAATCGCGATTTTTGGAAAAACCGAAATCGTAATCGACACGATTATCAAATAAATCGAAATAATCGATAATCGTCGAAAAAATAATCGAAATCGCGATTATTTTTCGATTATTCCCGTAAGTTATATTATACAATATTCCCGATTCAAAGAAAGATCAATTTACCGTTGATTATCAGATTTCCATTGAGAATGGATTCAACTGCGTATAAAGACAGGCACCATCTTTCCGGGTTTGACAGCAGCTTTCGATGCGGTGTGGCATGCGGGTTTAATGTACAAACTCTCGCTCAATTTGCCACCCTGGTTCTGTCAACTTGTGGAATTACTCATCTCTGACAGACGGTTCTTAGTTCACTTGGGAGATGTCAGCTCCTGCAGACGTCAGCGAAACGGTCTAACACAGTGCTGTGTTCTAGCACCTATGTTATTCAATTTGTAGGCTTATAGGCCTACAAACGACTTACCGGATACCATAGGTAGGAAGTTTGGATACGCTGACGATATCGGTCTTGCCACCCAGGCTCGATCCTTTAAGGAGATTGAAGACCAGGGTTATTTCTAGGATTGTGAATTGGGGTGGGGTGTCGAGAAAATCTGGGGTGTGTTTATTTCTAGGATTGTAGGATTGTGAATTTGGGGGTGTCGGGAAAATCTGGGGGTGTCGAAATTTGGAAGTCTCTACTGAAAAAGGCTGACAAGCAAAAAACCTTATAGTAAAGACTCACAAAAAGTCTGACAAGCAAAAAAGTCATCCGAGGATAAAAGTTGTGGGGTGTATTTCTCCATTTAGGGGCAGGCCCCTTCAGAAGCTGAAGGAGGCCCAGGCCAGTTGGAATTTCGAGGCCTCTCCTAGCCTTCCCAACAGTTAAAATTTTGACAAGCGAAATAAGTTAATCGCCAATTTTGAGGACCACAGAATACCTTCCTAGCTTTCCCAAAATCCCAAAATTGTCGACAAGCAAAAAAGGTCATCACCAAATTGTGAGGCCCCTTCTAGTAGTAGCTATCTAGCTTTCTAGCTCTCCTAGAATTCTAGACAAGGAAACAAATGGCCCTCCTGGCCCTCCTGAATGGGCCTGTTTGAGGGTGTTCAGGGCTAATCATTATGCATTCTGTATGCAAACCATTGTCACATTACCAAATTTTAGGGGGTGTCGACCTCAAATTGGGGTGTTGGGGGGTGTAGAAATATCCCTGCTGAAAACCAACTGAACATCGATAAACAGAGGATTGCCGAATACTGTAAAATATGGCGGGAAAGCCAGTTTCTAAAGGTACTGTGAAATAATCGAAATCGAAATCGCGATTATATAAAAAACCGTAATCGTAATCGAAATCGTAATCGTGAAAAATAATCGATAATAATCGTAATCGTAATCGGAAAAAATAATCGTAATCGACCCAGCTCTAGTATTTAGGGCTTCAATCACATCATTAGAAGACAGTCTTAATTGTTAATGAAAATTAGTTATTCCAGTGGCTCCAGAAATTGGATGAGATAATCGCACTAGTCTGTAGATCGCGGAATTTAGAATCAGACCCAGGGATATTTTTACACCCTCTAACACCCCCACCCCCACAATTTGAGGTCGGACCCTCCAAATTTGGTAATGCGACAATGGTATGCATACAAAATGCATACTATAATTAGCTCAGAACACCCCCCCCCCACTAAATGGAGAAGGACACCCCCTTTTATTTCCAGATGACCTTTTTTGCTTGTCAGAGCCTTTTTGAGACTTTATGTTTTCTCTGCTTGTTTTTGGGATTTGATTAACGTTTTTTGCTTGTCAGCCTTTTTCGGACAGAGACTTCCAAATTCCGACACCCCCAGATTTTTCCGCCCCCTTCAATTCACAATCCTAGAAATAACCCTGATCAGAACTCAGAAGGTTGGTCAGTGAACAATCTGACTACAGAAAGCTGTCCTGTTTCAAGAATTACTTGCAAGTTGCAATAATTAGACCTACTTTACGGCCACAGTCATTTATGCCAGCAAGCCTTTTAAGAGTTGCACTCTAAAAGGAAATAGTTTGTTGATTAGTTCATTGAACCCTGAATCACCAATAATCTGAATATCATGCTCATAAATACTTAGAAGAGAATGCCCCATGTAACGCAGTAAGGTAATTGGCAATATACCGTTCTCAGGTTCTGTCAGTACTGACAAGTGTTTCTGAATGTCCGCCTCGGTGACTCGCTCGGTAGAGCGTCAACTCTGAATTTAACCCGGAGATGTTCTAATCTATCGGGTTCAATACCCGGGCGGTCAGAGATTTTATTTCTCAGTCACATGTCCCGATGATGTCCGTCGGCACAGACATGGGCTCAAAGCCGCAAACACGATCATGTCCCCATGTCCTGACATGGGTAGGCCTACAGTATTTTTCGGAGAGGTCGTGTCCTTAATGCTGTGGACATGTTTTTTTGCTTAAAAGGTCATAGCTAGTTCTTTGTGCCTTTTTTGTATCTTTAACGTTCTAAAAAGTCTGACAAGCAAAAAGGGTCATCAGTAGGTTCTGTGCTTCTTTAAGGGACTGTCCATTAATTACGTCAACAATTTTGGTGCAATTTTTGACCCCTCCCCTTGTCAACAACTGTCAACTTTCAGTGACCTCCTATAATTATGTCAAAAGCTTTTGACCCCCTAAGATCAGTGGCGGATACCCCTAAAAATATTAGGTTATTATATTTGTAGTGATGACCTTTTTCTTTCTTTTGTTCAAGTGTCATAATGTGGTGGTGATTCTTTTGCTTGTGAGGTTTCTTCCACTGTAATAATTTAATAAATATTATTCCATGAAATTTCCTACTTTTAACATTTGTAACAAATGAAATTGTTGACATAAACTTCTCTTGACCCCCCATCAACAACTGCCAAACTTTTTCAAACCCCTCCCCTATTTTGTTTACGTAATTAATAGACAGCCCCTAACGTCCTGGAAAGTCAGACAAGCCAATGTGTTTTGTGTTGAGAAATTAGGAAGTGACCGTTTTTCTGACCAGGTTTGCACCACTGGGCACAGAGTGGAAAATAAAATTGTCTGTGTAATGTATCAAGGTTCAACAAAACAATATGATAGAACCCGAGGACACAACATGAAACTGTTAAAGAAACGGGTTGGAAGATACAAACAGCATTTTTTAGTGCAAGAGTGGTAGACAGATGGAATGAATGACTACTAATGTAAATGATTTTCAAAATAAACCTTAGTCCTTAGTACTTGTATAAGATATTAGATTGGATAGGCAAAACATAGTGGTTCCACAGGGGGCAGACCCACCCGAACCACTTTAAACCTTGTTATAAGGCCTATTATCATTACTATTATGAGGTTCACTGTACCTCCGACATGTTAGCATTTCAGAACAGAATTGAGGATGAAAAGAGCTACCGTAATTTAACCCTTGTTAAATACTTCAACAGTGATCTTTAACAGTGGCGGCTCCACATGGGGGCCCGTGCCCCATATTGAATGCCTGCCTTCCATAGTGCCCCCCTGTTGGGACCCTATGCTTAATACTAGATACCTATCAACAAATGGTTGGTCCCCACATTTAGAAGTTGCCATCCAAAGTTTCCCCAAACAGTCCCCCCCACTTGCCAAATCCTGGAGCATCCACTGCTCTTTAATAACATGCTCTTTAATAACAGCATGGGTTATTTCTAAATTATGCAATTTAATTTTTTAAAAGCAGAGTTGGTGAAATTACTTCACCCCAACATTTTTTACCCCAATGGGTTGTCCTTGACCTGTTGTAGGTCAAGGTCTTGACCTGAAGAAAGAAGTAGGCGTCAGAACAGAAGAAAGAAGTATTAGCCTCAAATATTAATCTACGGCCGATTCACTTTGTACGAATTTAAACTGCTAACCCTCCAGCAAATCAAACCTTGTATATGTAATGGAATTTCCTTAGATATTTTACTTTATTAATTGCCCTTCATAGCTAAAATTATTCAAAAAGTAAAAAAACACTTGACTGGTTTTTTGAGTATCTCAACCTGAGATCATCAAATAAGAATTTAAGAATAAGATAATTGTACAATACTCTCTGAAAAGAAGCCTAGCTAAATAGGAAAAGTGTTATTATTATTTTCTTAAATGAAATAGTCAATATTCAAAAGACAGAACTTCACACATTTAAAACATTACTGCATCTGTAACACATGCATGCACCATAGGACAAACAGCTTTATCTACAGAACCTTTAAAGTAATAGTATGCAATAATTTCAGTCTGGTTTGGACAACTTCACACCTTACCAAATCCTAAAAGCTTCTATCTAAATTCATAATTGCTGCTTAGAGACAATGATGTGCAAATAACTAACAGCCTGCAATTGAAAAATTACAAATGAACACAAAATCATAAAAGCAACTCTTGACAGTACTTTGTTCTTAGCACCATTCAATAATTTAAATAATTTACATCAATATTAATTTTATGGAATGATAAGCTGGTGTTTAGATATCAAAGATTAATAATTTCAGCATCAAAATCACAATACTTTTTTTACATAGGGCAAGGTGCTAAAACTATGTACATAAAGACTGCATAATATGAACCTGAGCAGAGTAATTTGGTGTTGGATGCTATGGCTAAATACAAGCATATGCAAAGGCAAAGGTCAAAAATTGAGAATCTACAGAACTGCAAACACATTAAGACTGAGAAAGTGAAATTTACAATAGTTTCTGTGCAGCTGTATGATGTACAGTACATGAACAGTACCTGAAAATTCTGCTTATAACTTCCAACTGGGTTTCACTGTTAACACTGCTTCAAGATAGTTAGAAAATAAACTTTCTAGTACAGGTCCACATCCTCATTAGAAACACATTATTTAGTTTAGTAAAATATCAAGCCGTATTATAATACTAAAACATCAATGTAGTTTATAAACAAAAGCATTATTGCCCAGAAACATTCATATTCAGTTCAGTATTATTTCATAGACAATCAATGCCACATTAAGACCTGAGTGAAGTGCACATAGAGATTGTGCACAACACAGCTTGAGAAGGTAATGCTGCCGTCCAAAAAATCTATTGAAAGACTTATTCCAACTGAATTGCAACTGTTCTGCCAATAAAACTGTTCCATCCACATGGACTGAAAGATTGAAAGTCAGATGTTAACGATATGCTCTAGAACTAATAGCAGAAATTTTGCAGTCAAATAGAATACCAGATTAAACCATGATGAAAGATCTCCAGCAATCCAAACCGACAGGCAGGTCAGATCCCCTCGACACTGTTGAATGCAAAAGACCATGAACTTGTTTCTTACAAGAATCATAGAGCCCTTGCATTAACGACTGTGATTCCACTGTTGTCTGAGTAGACGAATCTTGCCCTTCGAAAATTACACCAATGCTACCATCTTCGCCGAATCGGTAAGAAACCTCGTCGGGATCTACCCAGATGGTAAATTCACTAGGTAGATGTTGCAGAAGCAGGGACTCCGTCAAGCCCACTTGGTTTCCAGCCGATAAGAGAAGAGGATCCATCCGCTTCTGATTGACACGCATGCAGCGGTAGGCGCTTCCTCGGTAAGGCTTTTCTGGAAACCAGTGATCGGTGTAGTGCGAGGTCAAGACTTCACCAAGACTGGCTTTGAACTTCAGGACCTGTTCACCGGATAAGCCCTTCAGAAAGTTCGAGATGAATGCTGTCGCGCTCTCAATTTCGCTTTTCATGATTCCAAAATGTCGACAGCGCTGACGATCCTTAATTAAAAAAAGAAGTAGGCGTCCGAAGTATTAGTCTCGAATACTGTATTAATCTACAGCTGATTCGCTTTTTGCTAACGTTCTTCGCAATCTCTAAGTCTCAATTTGACAACTGTCACCTTGTCTCCTTCTTTTAAGTCTGTGGACTTCTTACAACGTTATCGATATTTATTATATTTTCGCTGTTTTTTTCTCAAGAACCGCACAGCCACTTCCACCGACTGCCAGCCCGAAGTCTCTTCTTTTCGACGAACGGCTCTCTGCCTTTGTCCTGTTTACCATCGAAAATGACGGCAAACGATGTGGGCGGCGTGCGTCATGTATGGGCGGAGCATTCTTATGAACTGAACCCAAATCTATTCATAACAGCCAATTATAAGTGAAGCTTGGCGCATGACGTCAGAAAATCCCGCATTCCGTAAATAGCCGACCAATGGTAACGCGAGTGAGTAACATTGACTCGGAATCAATTATAACTCTTCTCCATCGTAAGCCGAGGCAGCTGCGCCTGACAACAAAGCTATTATCGTTCATGTGATGGCGTCAGCCAAAGAGCTGGCCAACCGCACTAGATAGATAGTGCTACAGATTTTATAGTTACGAAAATTATAATCACTGCTTGTATTTCAGAAAATTTACCATAAATATGTATAATTGTATTAATCTCAAATTAGACCAATGAGTGATTATTTTGGGAACTTTGCAAAACTGTAGATGGCCGTTGTATCACGGTATCCTGTGCAGTTTTAACCTTCTCCCGTTTCGTGACAACAGAAACTCCAGGTTTCTGAGACCTTGGTCATGGCCGCTGCTTCTATTCAAGTGAGAGCTAGACGTGACCGGATACTTTGATTGTGTTGATTCCTACCAGGCGTAACTTGCCAATAAAACTGTTTACTTATTATGGGCGTAACTTATTAAAGTTCTCTCTACCGTTGCGGGGACCATCAGACCTTTCTGTCTGGTTTTGCCTACGCTATAAATCAATGGTAGGCTATATGACGTTAAAATTATCGTTGACTCAATGACGATTTGAAACTGGGCGACATAATTGAAAGCTGATGTCGCTTCAAGAAAGTTAAGAAAAATCTATCAGATCTGACGCAGTTTTTCACATTGTATGTTCAGTTTCCAATTATTACAAATGATGTACGCCTATTCTGATCAGAAGTAATGGAAACCAGTGGCTATTCTAGCCACCTAGACATTGGGAGGAGTTTAAAAAAAATGGAGGGTGACAGACATTGGGAAGGTCATACTACTTGCCAAATGTCAACAAAAACTTCAAAATGGGAGGGGGAATTCCCCCAGAGAATGCCTATAATAAACACTGATGGGTAACGATCTGTAGAGATCGAGATGAGTAGAGGCCCTAATCATGAATTTTAGAGGTTCGCGGGACACGGCTCTTGGTTTGAGCCAAAGAAATTTGAAAATTGTGAGATTTGTTAGAAAGTGTTGCACGCATGTGTATACTCCCCTCGACTGGGGTGTTTTTTCTCTCCAAAGATTGTATTTACAATTTTAAAATGAATTTCGTTTCTATGCTGGTTTTTCACTTTTGTGTAGGCTTAACTAGGTAAAGTAGGGTACATAGGTTGATATGGAAACGGCCCTGAAGCTTCCAGATTAAAAGGCTTCTCTACAACTAGAACGATATAGCAAGTGACAGGTTGGGCATGATCTGAACCTAAACGAGTTAAACCGCTATGCGCTATACAGTACATAAAACAAGAGCTACCTTGAACTGTCAAAAATCTCGTATATCAATATTTGGTACAAGGCAATCATCATACAGTATGGGCCACGAAACAGTCCAGAGTAGTTCACGGCTTATTGCGGTAGGCCTCCATGCAGCTGCGCTCGATAAAACCGGTCGAGGGCTCGAGATCTCCTTCTTTACCTTTCGCCGAGGAGTGGGGAAGGTAGAGATATTTGAGAACCACCTGTGAGGGGGCTCTGGATAGATGAGGAGGATTGCGGGGGAGGGGGTTGCGTTTGGCCTACGACTGACATCAGCAGGACAGCCACGATAGATCTCTTCCTCAGGGCTCTTGCATACGGCTGCTAGGCACTAGTAGGCAGTCGAAAAGGCAATGCGAGCGATGCTGGGTCCTGAAGCCTCTATTATACAGAGGCCTTTAGAGACCTCCAGGGTTCGCGAGGCATTATTTTAGCCCCACTGGCGTTGCCAGCTGCCATCCGCGGCTCATTATTCACTCTTTTTAATGGAGATTGCGTGGACTTTGTCCTTTTCGAGTCGTTTGAAGCATGGTTTGAACAGTATGCGGTTAGCTGATGTCATACGGTCCTGTTATGTGGCTTGCTGCACGTAAAACCAAAGGCCGTCGAAAAGTCATTTCTAGAAAACACGATTTCACAAAAACATTTCTATTGTAAATAATTATTCCAGGTCGCTGAACACAGCCAGGGTGTACATGCACCAACTTCCCAAGAGGGAGGGATAAGATTACTGTAGGAGAAGCTGTCGTAAATTACTAACTATTTTGATTTAGTTTTAGAGAAAAATGAAGCGGAAAAATAAGTATGAAAGTATGCACAAAATTAACCGGCTGATGTCTTGGCTAAACACTGCGTTTTTCCAGATTCTGATTAGACAGCAAAAATTTACCCTCGTGTAGGCGTTATATATATATATATATATATATATATATATATATATATATATATATATATATATATATATATATATAATTTTCTTTTCTGACAGTCGGTGGCTTCAGGCGACGCTCCCAATCAGGGACGGGGGTCTGGAGATCCGTCGGGTGTCCATGCTTGCACCTTCTGCCTTCAGCTGCAGGCACCCGGCCCCTCCAGCCCTCCTTGCTTGAGAAGACATGCCTGAACACCGACTCTGGTAAATCACGAATTTATATGGACCAGTGGTGTTTCATGAGCCAACTACCAGGCCCTACGTCCGGTCAACTTGACAAGCAGTCCACCTGGGACCGTCCGCTCATCCGAAAGGACAGTGACGCCCTGTCCCAAGCCCACCCAGGACTTTATCACCAAGCCCGACTCAGAGCCGTCTCGGCATGCCACGCCAGCGATTGGCTTCACGCTCTGCCCATCTCCTCTTGTGGCTTCTTGCGAATGGATGACGAAACCATCAGAGCCTCGCATATGTTAGCGCCCAGCCTTCGCCTGGGCGCTAACATATGCGAGAAGCATCTCTGCCCCTGTGGTGCCCAGGTGCTGGAAGACGGCTCGCATGGGCTATCCTGTGATTCCTGTCCCCTGGGCAGTGGCGTATTTAGAATTTTGGTAAGGGGGGGCAGACACTTTCGACCTGACAAGTTACAACTTTGGAAAAAAGTTGACGACCTTTTTTTGCTTGTCAGGGTCTGAGGACAACCTACCTAGGCCAAGACCAAAGGGGGCATGGCCCAATGGTAAATACGCCACTGCCTCTGGGCCCAGGTCGTACCACTCCCCATGCCACGCTGAACGATCTGGTGCAGCGGGTTCTGGTTAGGGCGAGGGTCCATTCCATCAGGGAACCGCCTGGTCTTTGCAGATCCGACGGAAGAAGACCAGACGGTATGACCTTGATACCTTGGCAAGCCGGACACAACCTGGTATGGGATGCAACTGTGGCGGACACAATCGCCGCCACTTACTTACCACCCACTTCTCTCGCAGCAGGAGCCGCTGCCGTCAGAAAAACAGCAAAATATCAACGCCTGACCCTTATGGCCTATGCACACATTCTTGGGAATTTCTTGCCAATCGCACTCGAGACACATAACTCGGCCCCATAAATCAAGACGCCCTTTTTTTTCAACGAGTTTGGTCGTCGTCTTGCTCAGCAATCCGGAGACAAGAGGGAAGGAAGTTTCCTCTTCCAACGATTGTCTGTCACTCTGCAGCGATTCAACACCATTGTTTACGAGGAACTTTTCCAGACCTCGAACCAGACTTCTGAATCTTAGCTGGGTTTTCATGTTCACTGTGAATCTCAGACTATCATTCTTTTCATCTTCTGTGTTTAGTTTATCACTCTCACTACTTTATGGCTTTTTCATCAAGTCCATCTTTCTGCTAACTATGCTTGGTTTTCTTTTGTAATCCACACATAAACAAAACAATTTCCATAAGCAAAACAATTTAATATTGTTGGAAAACATCTGTAAATATATATTTTTTACAAAATAGAAAACAATAGCCAGTTTTCTTTAACAAAATTGCAAAAGTGATTCATCATCAAATTCCACTAAATTCTCAATTTCAACTGCAATTTAACCTTAATTGCTTATCTTTGTTCCAATTGATAGGTATCTAATTCATCCAGTAATCCCATGTAAAAAGCAAAGTCACAATCTGAGAAATTTTTGAGGAGTTTCATGGAGATCAGTCTTTTTTGTTTTAGACGCTAACATTAAGACGAAAACCACAAAACATAACAATCTCATAAGAAGTGACAATGAGTAACAATACAAACTATAATGATAATAACCAATGATGTAGTCTATACAATATCAACAGTCATATCATACAAAGCATTTAATTCTATGAATTATTAGTTATTTTACATAACTACTTGTTCCAATAAATCAGGGTTGCCCAACCTTAGGACCAAAGGCCAAATGTGGCCCACAGAGCCTTGCGATGTGGCTTGCAGTCAGCCACAAATTGAAAGAAAATTTTCTTAAATTCTTTATAGTGTAAATATTCAAAGGTCTTTCCCTCTTTCAACTTAAGAACTAAGATTTCAACTTCAAACATAATTTTGGCACAATTTAGGCATCTGAGTGAAGATATCAAAATATTTGTAGAAATTAAAGAGCTCTCTATTCTCAAACTAAGCGTGGGTCAACCGAGAACTGCAAGGTCGCACAACCAGCGTGGGTCACTGTGCAATCTTGCTTGTTGACATTGCGCAGCACCGATATCTCTAAAATGGCTAATTCTGCGTGTGCTTTTTATACTGTCGACGATGTCTGATACTTGATATGTTAACTTAACATTACCACCCTGTTTCTGTTTTGATGACCAGTGGCCCACAAACTGCTTTCAAAGCAGTCGAGTGGTCCTCAGTACAAAAATGTTGGACAACCCTGCTCTAAATAAAACTGAATGGCACAATTTGAATAAACTCGTACTGTTAATTTAAGACAATAGATTTTAAATTACTCAATAATCTTTTCACATTCAGAAAGTCTCAACTGCTGTCTTCATCCTTTTCACATTTCTAAATAAACATTTACTGCAACCTGCATTGACTTTAATAAGAAACTAGATGTGAAAAAATCAAAATCTCAACATACACAATATGAAAGTAACCATCTGTGTGGCTGCAACATTTTACCAGAAAGAAATCATTACATCTTATAACTCATGGATGTTCGATATCTGATGTTGGCGTTGACTGGATTTATAGAATATAACCAAAACATTTTTAAATGCAAAGTCACACAAGATCTTAAACAAAAGTCTGTAAACCTTGTTTTATTCCAGACTATTTATTCGCTATGAAATAAAATAAGGTAATTTCTACTGCCTCGTTATAAAATGCAATTTTCTCCACTCCTCGTTATCAAATCGAGTCGAACTGTCTTAGAACAAATCCTTGCAAATTTAAATATTTTAAAGAAAGTAAAAATGTCTCTTTAATAAAGAAAAACAATCAGAAGAAACAAAGCAACAGTTGTGAAGAACATTGATGCCATAAAATAGGCCTACGACAGTCTTGGGATTAAATGACGAGGTCACAAGAGTTCCTTTTCTAAAACTCTAATCAAAATCGAATATGTTCGTGGCTCCACAGAGGCATTCGCTCAACCGCACCGACGGCCAGAATCGCAGAAACTCAAAATATCAACGGCCAACGGCCCCAAACAATACCGAAACCAGCTTCACAACAAGCCATAAAACTAATTAAAGGAGTTCAGGCTGGTGTGATTTTTAAGCGCTGGCCTTCAGTCCCAACACTGACCTAAACAGACTAAAACAACAACATGACCAATACAAGCTATTTATGCAGACAACGCACTGAGAGCGCTGTGCAGAACAATGTCGTATGACGTCTTAATGATACACGGCAGCAGTGACCAGAAACTACTTTCATTCAACAGCCATCGTTAGCTGCCAATGGATTGTGCACAAGGTCTATCTATGGCTGGCGATGCTGGTCACGTCGAGATCACTCGTACTCGTCGTCCTCTTCACTCTCTGCGTCGTTCTCATCGCCCTCATCCTCATCTTCCGTGTTGCTTTCGCGTATCTCTTGAGGAGGGGGTTTTGCAAAGTCAGTTCTCTGTGATGATGGTGGCGCCCCCTGTGGCTGTGATGCTTGGTATGAAGAGCCTGTACCATTGGAAGCAGACTGACTTTCACTCTCAACCTTCTGTCTTTTGGCGTTGCAGCCCTGGTGACCAACACATCCTCATTCAATCATATGCAGTTTTCAATACTTATTTCCTTGTTATTATCTATTATTATTCACCATTGGTTTATAATATAGTCAGTTCCGCATGAAACGTGATTATTTAAATACTTTATTCAATCAAATAACAATAATATATTCAATACACAATGTGTTTTATCCTTTTAGATCCCTTAACAATGGGCAAAAAGCAATTAAGTAAACTGTTTTGGGCTAAAATGAGTGACAAATTCTAAATGATAAAACTATAGCAATCAACAAAATGTCAATTTCAGTCACCATGTTGTAGTCCTTCATGGCATCTCCATATTTCTGCTTTTCTAATTCTGCCCGCTGCTCGTATGGTATTTTGTCAATGGAAGTCAACTTTCTCCATTCTTCACCAGCTTCAGATTCACATAAAAATTTAAACAATTACCGGTACATGCAATAGGGAAACTAAAACAACAGAAAAGCAAAAGTACAGAATACAAAAACAAAACAAAAACTTTGAAATAGCGAGTCAACAGCTAGTCAAACCAAACTGTAGGCTATCCAGGACCTGCTCAATGAATCAAGAACGACAGTGCTTCATTATGATAGCACTACATATCAGATCGATGTTGATCAAATGTCTGAAATTTGGTGTCAGCATATTCCTTAGAGCCGGGCAGACGTCAGCATTGTTCTTCTGCGTATTTATTCCTAGTTGCTATATCCAATCAATTCATAGGTTATCTAAATAATCTCTTTCACAAACATCTTTTGAATGGTAACGTTGTGTGGTATCCAACGGATTTTCTCCTGAACACACTGCGTCACATGGCAAATGCTATGGATAAAAAGGCCGTGAATGCCGTTGTCACAAGCAGACTTAACTGGTTACAGCAACAAACACAGGGACTTTTAAGGTGTGCCAAAGCTGCCAAATAGATTGCTACAAATTTCAAATTACTTGGATAATAATTGCTTCAAAAATTGCTGTTTAACGCCTTTTATTAACTATCAGTAAAATGTCAGCAAAGTGTGAAATTTCTTTGTCCATTACTAAATAGTCAAGTTCATGCCAGAGATACATCTGCAGTTGTGTTTTATTTATGCCTGATCAGTGATCACCATATTTGCACTCATGGTCACATGTGACCTGTGTCTGTATATCACTTGTGGTAAAATTGCAGCATATACATTATACAGGCATGATGTAGGATGATATACTGGTTAATTGAGATAAAATACATGGCAAGACAGCTATGAACAAACACTGATTAGTGATGAAGGTTTGTGTTGAGCTCAGATTTTGCCTCTTATACACCTCCTCCTACATTCTCTCCTCCTTCTTCAGCAGAAGCATTACTTTTTGGCATTGTTGATTGAGGTGACGGTTGATTTTGATGTTACTGTGTTATCTGTTGACATGCACTGATAGTTGTATATGTTGCTGTAACATACATTTTGTTTCCTTGGGTTTTAGCATTTGATGAGGACAGCGTCAGACAGCAGCAGTCTTTGAGCGCACAGTGAGTGACAATGATGCAAAATTTGCAAAGCATCTCCTCAGACCTAGACGAATTTATTGTTCAAAGTGGTAAACTAACCCGCTCTTAGAAGTTCCTTATTTTCAACAAACTTGTCCTTCATCTGAGCACGAAAATCTGCCAGCCAGAGGATATATGCCGACTGCGGTCTCTTTGGTCGGTTTGCATCCTTGCCAGTATAGATGGCCATCTTTACAGCATAGACAACAAGTACTTCTTCATTATAAACTAACACCAGGTATGATACTTTAATAATAATGTACTTATGCCTGAAATCCGCAACTACTTCCAATAACACTTGGACTTTTGACAATAAACAATGTACGACAAAAAATCTTTCACAATTTCCGTTAATGAAAGCTCCAGCATGAAGCTGAATGGCTTCTGACGTACCTGTTGTGTGTATCGTGCTTTGTCACTTGCAGCCATTCTGTTGAATGGAACCTTTTCTGCAACAGACAGTTCGCGCCATTTTGCCGACACCAGTTTAGTCCATTCTGCAACCTACAGCACCACAACAAAACTGTATTAAAATGTGAACAAGAACTCTGCATAATGAATACAGGTAAGAACAAATAGCATTAGTACACTTATTGGATACGTTAATCAAAACGATTCGTGGATGTTCAATTGTATGACAGCAAAGACCATTTGGCAAAATGCACATACCTAAGTGATAATGACAAACTCACAATATTCATTCAGCAGGCACTGCAAAAGCCTCAGTTAGATTCAAACCCATGGTCTTCAGGCCGCAGACCACAACAACTCTTTTCAGGCAAAATTCTTGCAATAATGGTCATGCATAAAAGAAAGGCAAGAAGAATGAATACATCAGAAAAATCAGTAACAAAATTTGGTAAATCAAAACGTCAGGCAAAACACAATATAGTGCTGCATGATGGCCAGAGGATGCATGTTGCAAACTAACTAGACACAATTAAAGGGTCATATTTGGAAGACACCTACTGAAATCATCAGTGTGGTCTTAACCAGCATTGGTAAAGGATTTGTCACTAGGGGGCATTAGAGTGTCACTTGAGTAAGCACGTTTTCGCTTGATGAAAGATAAGTATGAAAGAATTTTCCACTATCATCAGATAAGAAAATATAACCAATCAATTCTGATCTACAATGATCGACTACTACTACTACTACTACTACTACTACTACTACTACTACTACTACTAATACTACTACAACCACCACCACTACTCCTTAAACATAAAAAAACAAGACTGGAAAACTTCTCCATAGATTTGCAACTCACTCGAGTGATCTTCTCCCCTCTTCGTGCTGCCGCTTCACGCTCCAGTTGAATAAAAAAAAAATAAGCGGACGTTGGCCGCTTTGGTCTGTTTGGGTCACTCAACAGTTTGCGCTTGTGGGCAGCACTGCCACCTCCACCAACTACACCTCCTCCTCCACCGCCACTCCTGTTGGGTAGCATGGTACTTGGTCGATTCACCAAATCTAAATTCAGAATTGATAACACAGCACAAACAATTACCAATTCCCAGCAGCAAATCGACAATACAGAGCATAAAGGAACAACAATACAGAAGTAACAAGGGAGTTAAATGATAAACACTGCAGCAGCTATTAATTAACCCCTTAACCGTGTATTTAACTGTAACTCAATGTAAAATGGACGAATATATCCAGGGTGCCTAGTTAAGGGGTTAACAAGTGAGCTAAATGGGCCACACTAAAGCAGTTATACTTGTGTATCCCAGCACTTAAGTAGAGAACCATGGGGTTGTATTATAGGTCACAGAACATGTATTTAGCTTGGTTGATCATCTTCTGCAATAAAATCCTTCATTAAGGCTACAATATATTTTTGTACTTAAATTCAAGACACACACAAACACAACACCAGAATCTCTGATCAAATAATTGACCCCCCCCCCGGTCACTCAAATACTAGACTTTTTACAATAACAAGCTGTGGTTCATGTAACCCAGAATGGACTATCCAGCTCAGTTAAACAGGTATCCAAATTATTGTTAAAGACGCATCCGACTCATCTATATTAATTACTTTCCTGTTCATAAATAAGTCATAAATAAATCCATAAATAAATGTGAACTCACTTCAGCAGCTTGGTATTAATTAGTATTAATCATCCTGTTATCATAGTATTACCCTGATATCTTGCCATCTTAGTATTACCATAATTTCACTAAACTAAATTCGGGTTACCTCCAAGCTGGAACTGTTATCCCTTCTGGTAACCTTTTCACACTCATTATATGGATACCTCTGGATGGATATTAATCTTTGTTTAAAGCAATCATTAATTATGATAGCTAAAACAATGATCCTTGGATTACTTGACTTTATGTTCTTTTACAAAATCATCTGAATGCCTATATTTGGGTTTTAATGTTTCTGTTAATTATTTTCTACATGGGTGTAAAGAGTCAAAATAGAGTTTCATTTCAGTCCAATATGTAGTGCTGTTTAATATAAATCTATTTGAGCAATATAATGCCTACTTAATGCCTACTTAATGCCTACAACTAAACCTAAAAAAGAGATTGGTAAAAACATTGATATGGAGTGTGGCGTTGTATGGGGCGGAGACGTGGACAATGAGAAAGGAAGATATAAAACGATTAGAGGCTTTTGAAATGTGGATTTGGAGGAAAATGCTAAAAGTAAAATACACAGAGCATAAGACAAACGAGGAAGTCATGAAAGAGATAGAAGAAGAAAGAAGCCTGATAGATACAATCCGGAAAAGGCAGAGAAATTGGATGGGACATGTCCTCCGGCATGACTCTTTACTAAGAACAATAATCGAAGGAAAAATGGAGGGAAAGAGAGTGAGAGGTAGACCGAGAAAGATGATGTTGGAGTGGATGATGAATAAAGGATATCAGGAACTCAAAGAAGAAGCAAGCAATCGATCGGAGTGGAGAAACTGGATACCTGGACCTGTCGAGAGACAGAAACACTGATGATGAATGCCTACTTATCTACTATTACCACACAAAATACTAATTTTAATGAGACCAAGATCATGATGCACTAATCAATCATAATTAAGCTACAGACTAATTTAAATGCTACTCCATATCACTAACTGCCTCTGACAGGAACCACAAAAAGTGAAACTCAGTAACATCTTACAATCATACAATGTCTTTATTAAATAATCCACTTGATATGTGAAAGACAACACAAGGTAAGAAACTGCAATTCATATAACCCAAGCTGGGCTGATAAATGTACTCAAGAGATTTTTTATTTAATCATAACCTGTGTCAAATGGAATATATTCAAACTGCTACTTTCAATTCCACTTCATAAATTAATTAAGTCAGACGGCAGGTAGGTCAAGTCATATACGAGCTATTCTTGGAAAACAGTTAATTGCAATAAGTAATATTATTAAAGTGCACATTTATTCCCTTAAAAATATGCAATGCTGATATAACTTGAAAAGTTATCAACCCTGTGGAACATGATTTGAAACAGACGGTCCGGATCGAGACTGCATCTGCATGCTTGACATCATGTAGGCATTACTCGGATCATGCTGACCGAAACCTATGTTTAAAAATTATTTGAATATAAAATATCAAAAACTAGCATAAATTTTCAAAAACAGGTAATAACATAAAAAATGTGACAATAATTGAGCTCATAAGAATCAATAATAAAGCTTCAATCTTGCAATATCTTCATCAAGACAAGAATTCCAATCTGCTGTAAAACACAGCTGGTCATAAAAGACTCAGCACAAGCTGATCAAAATAACATCAAATTTTAATCGACATTTCATGCGCATAGTTTGAACATGGTAATTATGAAAACATGGATCAATAACATTCTGAACTGGCACAAGACTAATAAATAAAGTTTACAATATATAATCACTGTCATAGCCACACCCACCCACTGTGAGTTAATTGTGACCCTATGCTCAGTGGGGCGGGAAGTTAGCAGAGTGGTAACAACGTTGGACGATGGAGCAGAAGGTCGTGGGTTCAACTCCCACAGGAGCCCTAAGGTAAACTCAGCCTTCTTTCGCCATATGGCAAATGAGTAGCGGATTAATCCGCAAACAGGCGCGTTGCATGATAACACTGGCCCTGTACCATGTAACTTGCACCAGTCGCCTGGCCGAGGGCCTTGGTAACAGAGATCAGTGCCGCCCTATGAGCCTTGAGGTTAGCTCTGAGTGCTCGGGAAGGACTTTACCTTTTTTTACTTTACTGTGCTCAGTTTATTGTGCTACTCTAGCCAGATTTACCGGTGACCAGAAGATTCGGGATGGAAAATTCGGGATAGAAAATTCGGTACCAGAAAATTCGGTACCGGTCATGGACGATTCGGTACCGGAACATTGGGAACGGTATTTTCAGGATAGCAAATTTGGTTACATGTGTTAGGCACTGGCTCTACCTCTCTCACCCCACCTCCTCCCCTATCCCAGGGTCCCTCTGGCTTTGGGTGATGTCTATACTTAAGTATATGCCCTTATACATGTTGGTAGAATAAGTAGAATTTAGGTAGGTATACTATTGATAATTATATTCATTTTACTGATTTATACAGTTTTATGATTAGGGTTAGGATTAGGGTTAAGGCTACATTTTGTACATCGAACATGTACCGAATTATCCGGTACCGAATTATCCGGTACCGAATCTTCCACAAGTAAAATTTTGGTGCAGAATTCTCCGGTACCGAATGTTCCGGGAACCGATTTACCACCATAACTATAGGGTCATTTGTCTATAGCACGGATAGATTCTCTTTCTTGCTCTACCAGCAACTGCATCTTCTACAGCAATCTTGACCAGTCTATCATTTTCCATCTTATATTTATGCACTAACACATATGTTTTTCTTTCAGATGCTCTGACATTCTACATAGTCTTCATTCTTCACAACACTGTGAAATTTCAAATCAGCAACCAAGCAATCATAAGTTCTACTTTCAACATTCCCATTTCACATAAAGGTAACATCAGCCGAAAGCATGCAGGAGAACTTAAGAGTTGGAGCCTTCAATATTTCATGGCATTGGCTGAGTAAGAACGATTACCAGCCTTTCCCTCACCAAGTTACCGTAATCTCACCATGTAAGCACCTGATGTTCTTATTCATAGCTGAGCCCAATATATGAGTGGCTGATACACAAACAACTAAACAGTTTCTGCTACGGTGTGTATGACCCACAGACCTCACTCATGACTGAGTGACAAATAATTAACCACTGTACCACCTATTTAGTACTCTTCACATATTTATGATAACTGAATGCAATTATTCAATTACCTTGTTGATGCTTGTTTTTCAAGTGCACTGTCAAGTGCACTGATGCACTGTCAAGTGCACTGATTAAAAGTTGATTCCTTTTTAAATTTTATAATTTATTTTAGATATCAAGAAACAGCATAATTTGTATTTGTTACGGCGACTGTCTTAATGCAGTTGAGTGCTTTACGAAAATCAAATTTCTGACATGAAGGGTAATCTTCTAGTTTAGTGATACAAATTCTACAAAACACTTCTGGGAAGAAGTCAATTTAAAAGACGTTTTCCTTTCAAATTATCTGGAAACGAGCTTAGAATTACGAGCAACAGCACCTAATGCAACTGTTGTTGGTGCATCGAATGGTCAAAATTGACGCTGGCGTTTCAATGAGTCAGTAATAACATGGAGGAAGGAGGGGGAGGGAGTCGCTGAGTGCGTTCACATAAAGACAATCAACGCTCACCCATGTTCATGTAATGAGGATAGGCCATCGTTAGATTCAGAAGTTCAAATGCAGCGCAATATAAATAAAAAAAATCTGATATATGTAGACGGAGAATAAGAACTGTTTTTGACGCTAATTATATCTCTCAATCGCCATTGATCGAGTCTTGTGGCCAAGAAACCATCAATCGCACATAGAGCAACGATAAGATAAGTAAGTAAATTACAACACATGCCCTAATAAGCCAAGACAGTTCATTCATAGGAATCATAGGAACCATGAAAATACTAGCAAACCATTGTTGCCAATTAATTTTATTATAGACAAGACCATGAATGAACGGTTTCACATTTTCTTTAATATTTTAATTTAGATATGTTTCTAACTCAAGACCAAGACTGTCTGTTTATGCTTCTACCTTAAGATCAAGACCGCCTGTTTAATCCGTAATGTCTTCCTTCTCCCTCTCCTCATCAGCAGTAGTAACGTTTAGCACTGCCCAGAACCGAGCCAGTGAGACTGTCAGACTGTTGATTGCGTTCGTGAAGTGCGGAGTCCTGAGGCAAGGCGTTAGTAGGAATCGTCTGGCTTATTGGACGGCTGCCGATTGAAGAGGAGCTATCCGTTAGGTCATAAAATTTAGTTGACCACTGACCGACATCGACTGATGTTGTCGTGTATGGCGCTATAAAAGCTCGGCCCTGGGCTGAGCATAGAGCCGTGTTGTCGTTGTTGTCGTTTAGTCATGTGAGGAAAGGCAAGATGGGGGCGGTTGAGAAAGGATGGAAGTTCGACAAATTCGAGGACGATTCTCCGAGTGAGTAGCCGAGCGATCGTTCTTCGAGCCCCTGTCCTTCGAACCCCGTGTCCTTCGACCTCTGTTCTTCGAACCCTTGACTTCACCTATACCTCATAAGAGGCCTTCTCGTTTTTCCACCTGGGCGGATGACTGCGACGCCTCTCTTTGCGCTTAAAATGCGTTCAAAGAAGTGTAAACATCTACTTTGGGGCGTGGATTTAGGACAGCCCCAGCTCTTATAATAGCAATAGCATTTGGGACGTGAGGCTCTTTTATAGACTGAGCTACTAAATCATATCTTCCATCGCTGTAATGTCCAACCATACTGGCTCTTTGGATTAAATGACCCTGCATGAATGACCCCACCTTTGGTTATAGTTACTTCTTACTAAGATTAAGCGCCTAGGAATCAGGAGCTACTTCGGTGTTGCTTTTGAAAGCGCTATAGAAATTAACGAGATCTTACTTACTAACGAGGACGCCTCTATTGTAGGCTCGTGTAGAGACGAGTTCTAGAATTCACATGTAGCAGAGAGAGAAGAACTGGAGAAGGAAGGATATGGATGGGGATATGATGGAAATGAGATTGTTGCCTATGCTAAATCATGGCATGAATTGTTCAGGGCTTCTGGGCAGAGTGATTTGCATAGGAGTGTAGCAGAATGTTCTCTGGTCTTGTGTGGCAGTCTTGAATAGCGGCATTATTAGCTTAAATGCCCAGGCTATGATGGCCTATCTTGTGAGCCTGTCACTTCTTTGTGTCCTTTCAGTTGCTCCTTTCATTAATTTAAACCTGCTGCCATTCCTCTTGCCAATACTTTCTTGTTGCCACTAGACTTGATTATTGTAATTCCTTATACAATGGTATGGCCAAATCTAATCTGCCAAAGCTTAAAAGAATTCAGAAAGCTATTGCTTGAGCCGTTACTAAAACCTTTAAGCACAATCACATTAAATCTGTTCTTCAAAAGTTACACTGGTTGCCAGTGGAACAGAGACTTGTATTCAAAACTGGCTGGCCTCCTGGTTTATAAAATACTGCAGTCTGGCCAACCTCAAAATTTGAAATCTGTTAGATCACCCTTAACATTGTCATTGAACTAGATATGCTGATTCATTGTTAATTATTACCAAGAGGCAAGAACCAGCAATGAAATTGGTAAGAGAGCTTTTTCTATTTCTGGGCCAAAAATCTAGGACTCTTTCCCTCTGGTTGTCAGATCTTCCAATAAACTGAGCATTTTCAGATCTAGGCTTAAAACACATCTCTTCCAACTAGCATTTCCTCCATAGTCTGTCTTGCTGTTTCCCTCTGACTGATCTCTGGAATGACCTGGTCTTTTACAGATGCATTTTGAGTGCAATATAATGACACCCTTTGAGTATTAGAACTAGTGCAATAAAATTGCATTAATTATTATTATCATCATCGTCGTCGTCATCATCATCATCATCATCATCATCATCATCATCATCATCATCATCATTTTTATTATCATTATTAAAGGCCTGCAACTTTTGATCTGTCCAAAGATATTGATTTTTTTCTATTTCCATATCATTGTATCCTTTTAAGTGAATTGCAGTTTTATAAAACAGTTGTTTATGGAATATTTAGAGATCGCTCGCGAAGTCCAGCAGAAAAAATTTGTGAAATTCCTCGAAGATCACACAACTCAGCTGAAGGACATCGAGGATGCATTGGTCGAGTCGGTCGGAGATGTTTGGGACATGACCCTTGACCCAATCTCCTTGCAAGTAAGATTCCAACACAGTGTAAACATGCTTCTCCATCTCAGCTTGCTGAGAATTTGTCAAGCTGAAGTTTGTATGATTAAATTTTTAAAATATTTTGCTTTGCAAGCTGAATAATAATTAATCTATTATTTTTGACAGTACATTGGATTTTTGTCTTCTGTGAGGCATTAAAATTATGGCAGAGACTTGGAACTGACTTCTTAAGGTGCTTGAGTCTATGAAGTTCTTTATGCTATTGAGACATGTATTTCAAGCTCTGTTGAACTCGATGTGGTTAATATTTTTAATGGATTTGAGAGAATCTTTTTTTCCATTTGTTGTTAATTCCTTTTTATATATAACATTCTGCTGCAGATAGTCATCATCATCATCAGCTCATAGTCCCCTCAGGAACCGTCGAGACCAGTAGCATGCTGAACGATTCTTTTCCAATTTTTGCGGTCTTGTGCCGCATGTATTGCCTCTCCAAGATTTAATCCCGTCCACTCTCTGATGTCGTCGAACCATTGTCTTCTGGGCCTTCCAGGAGGGCGTGTTCTCTCCATTGTTCCCTCCATTGCAACGTTCAGAATTCTCTTCTCCTCCATGCGACTGACATGACCAAACATCTGGAGCTTCCTTTCTTTGATTGTGTTTATCACATCACTGTCGATCCTGATTCTTCTCCTTACTTCTTTATTCGTGATTTTCATTCCCCACCATATCTTAAGAAGCCGTCGGTAGCATCGCATTTCGAAAGCCAGAAGTCGCCTGCAGTCATCCTTTTTCAGTGTCCAAGTCTCGCCTCCATAAAGGAGCACAGAGAAGACACAGACTCGTAAAAGTTGGAGCTTTGTCTTGAGGGAGATCTTTCCAGAGCTTTGCCAAGAGTTTGCCAAGAGCTTCCAGAGTTTGCCAAGGCGACCCAATGCTGAGCTGGCCAGACCAATCCTCCTCCTAATCTCCTGACTACAATTCCCATCTGCATGCACCAAGCTTCCCAGATATACAAACTGCTCGACCGTTTCCAACTGGGTGCTGTCTAAGGTGATTACCACCGGCTCCTCCACTCTACCTGCCACCATGACTTTTGTCTTTTTGACGTTGATTTCGAGACCTAACCTTTTACTCTCTTCATTTAATGTATTCAACATCTTTTGTAGTCCACTTTGCGTGAAGGACATGAGATAGTGCATACTTTATATAGTTTGTGCACTCCATAATCCATATAGCTCCAGCAGTGCACAAGGTGACCTTGTGGCCTGGGGAGCAGTGGGAATATTAATCCAAGGAAAAATGCATTTATTGGGAAAACACAAATTTTCAGATTAATAGACAATTGCTATCCTCAGGAACCCAAAATTCTTGGCAGTAGCATAGTTACAAACTTACATAAAAGTATGGAAATGGAGAAAATGCAGCCAATCTTTTTCATTACTACGCACTTGATCAAGAAGTGTTGAAGGACTTAGCAAAAATTAGACAATTTAGCAATTTATTTAAGGAAAAAGATTGCGTTTGCACATAAAATTTGAATGTATGGGTTAGGACCACTTCATTAGAAATCCTGGCTGTTATGTTATGTTATTCAGACAATTTATATAGCGCCATATGCATGGCATCTACCAAAGTCAAAGGCGCTGTACATATTTAACATTCATAAGAAGTCGCAAAAAAAGTCGCTGTATCTACACCTTCAAATTTTCTTTCCTTATCAAGTGAGCATTATATAGGCATGGATATATGTGATACTGGTGAGCCATTATTTTGCTGATTTTATCATGTGTTTTCTTTGCACTGTACTGTATATGTTATTTTTAGTGCATTCCATGCGAAAGTGCTACACTGCTTCAACTTGTAAACACCGACAATAAGATGTTCAATAAAGTGATAACTGTTTTGTCATCTCTCTGCGTTGAAATGGAGTTGCTTAGGCATGAGGCTTCAACCAAATTGTATCACGCTTTACTACTTTATGGAGAAGGAGGTAGGAAGTGTTTGCTCCTATGTACGGTTGGGATAGCGTAGGAATGATAGATTAACCAGACTGAAATGACTGGCTGTCTTTTGATTGGATGAACTTATTCAATCTATTATTTGCACTGACAAATGAATTTGTAGCATTTTGAACAAAAATCATTCTATTCTAATAGGTTTAGATTATGCAATTTGCTTCTATGGCCATTGGCCAGGTTATCCTTTTAGCCACAAACAATAACTGTAATGCTGTGTTTATTTTAACTTGTTTAAACTAGGTTTTTGACAGCTACCATAAAGAAATTCCCTGATTTCTTAATCCCTGAAATTGTTTGCATTGTCATTTATGCATTGTGCTCCATTCGTGATATCCTTTCTGGCAGCCAATGTTCTGATTTTTTTCTTATATCTTTCTACTGTATGAGACAATGTCGTTAACTAACAGTCTAACTCCTCATCCAGCAACTCAATGTCCATGTATAATGCAGAATTCAATAACACAAGTTGACTCCTCACAGCTGTCTAAATCTTCATCTAGATGTGGTCCTTGAATCTTTTCCGATGTACTTTTTCCTTTTGCATCAGCTCTTGCCCAAGCAATTTTCTAAGCACAGTTCCAAACTTGGCAATTTTTCCTATTAAGGTTGTTCTTCATCTGCATTGATACTCATGTTGTTTGCCCGAACAGTCTAGGACAAAGTGTCAAACATACGGCCCGCGGGCCAGATACGGCCCATGGAAGCTTTTCATCTGGCCCGCGTGTGTGTGGCTGAATACAAGAAAAACTTTATGTTTAAGCAGAGTTACTTTAGTTAAGGCGTGTTCAAAAAGTACATATATTGCTTCAGCAGTTTGTTCCTGCCCATAGTATCACCTTATCCAAAAGTATCTTGTTTGACTTTAACTAAGACCACAAAAATCTCTGTTCCTGATGATCTTTACTTTTCCTTCTAGCCATACATTCCTTGGCATACCTCGTGCTTTGCTTAACATTCATTTGTTAACTGTTCTGAGACATTTTTTATTCTGACTTTGCTTATGATTAAAAACTAACTCAACCTGTACATCAGATCTTACCACGAGGCTAATTGATCGCAGCAAAGTACAGTTTACTTACTTATTTACTATGTAATGCTAGCATATCGTTTTACTGTTAAGGATAGTGTGATGCATGTATTTGAGGTGTCTTTGCAGAGCCTGAGGATAGCGTGATTGAGGGAGAAGCACAGTTGCAAATGGGAAGATTCATCCCGCTGTTGCAAGTCAGTCTGCCTAATAGACATTTTAGACTCTGTACTTTTTAAAGAAGACATCTTTTGTTCTTTTGCAGGGTTTTTACATTTGTTTTGGCATTTTCAGGACTGTGCCTGAAGCTTTTGGGAAATCTAATGCATTCTGAAGTTCAGACTTTGTTTAACAATTTTTAGCAGCATTGAGTGAGAAGTGTTAAATGTGAATTATTTTGATGTGTCCCGTTGTACATTTGTTGTCTTTGCTGAGACTTTTTAACTACTATTTGTGTTTGCTGTAATTTGCAGCTGATGAAGTGTTGATAGAAATAATATTAGATTATTATTATTATTATTATTATTATTATTATTATTATTATTATTATTATTATTATATACAAATGTGATTGTTTTGCCATAATACAGTTTGTGTATTTGTTATGGCAGTCTGAATATTTGCAGATTTCCAGACTTTATAGTTTTCATGCATAGAGTCATGTTCTTGCTTTACTTTAGTTTTGTGCAGTGATGAGCTTACTGCTCAGTCTGAGTTTGAATCATAGCCCTTGAATTCATAGCTAGAAATTTAAAGTTTTGTCATAGAATAGCAGATCAAACGTCAGTTTGACCAAAATTGAAATCAAACATGTAATTCCAGAATTTTACCATTAATGTAGTAAAATTGGTGATTCCAGGAGAAGATATCTAAAGTCACTAGAGCTATAATTGTTTTGCTGATGAAGTGTACTAACGAGGTTGATATTTTCATTATGCTGGAATGTTCATACAGAAAACATTTAATATGAAGCCGTTTTGCATTTCATCAAGCATAATTGAACTGAAAACTGCACTGTTCGCTCGCAATTATCCAGCACAACAGCAACTATTATTATTATTATTATTATTATTATTATTATTGTTATTATTATTATTGTTTATTATTATTATTATTATTGCTTTTCCAGTGCACCTTTAGTTAAATCTTTGGCATGCCTTCCTTTGCTGTGACCTTAGCAAGAGTAGGCTTCATTTAATAAGACTCCATAACAAAAAAGTTATCAAATTGATAAATTTCACGGATGAATTGCATGATTTATGAAAAGTGAAAAAGCCTCTAAGAGAATGTAAAAATCGAGCAAAGTGGAAATCCATGGTTGCTATTGTAGCTATGAGCAGCACCTAAAGATGAAGAAGAAGAAATCCTGAATTTTTTTCTGACGAGAGTTTTGCTGCTGTTTGATTGTGTAGGAAGTGAGTGCTTTTATTAACCGATGTTATGAAGTCGTCAAATTGGTTATGCAGCAACTATCTGCTCTCTACACTGGCGAAAAGTAAGTTGGATTTTCTATTGAAAGTGTTTTTGTATCGTTTATTGTTACTGTCAGAATATCTGGCCTATTCACATTCCAGCCCCACTAATGCGCTGCAGATCACTCGTGAATTTGTTGAAGCCTGTGACTTCATTCATGGATGCACTCGAATCGTCTTTTACTTAATCCAGCTAAAACTCAGCTCATTTGGTTTGGTACTCGAGGTCAGCTCTCAAAAATTGATCATCTGCCTTCCCCGACCTCTCTTTCTCCTCCTCTGTCCGTGATCTTGGTATAATTCTTGACTCTGAGTTAACCTTATGAATCATATTAAGTTATTAACTCACTTTGTCGCAGTTGCTTCTATCATCTCCGCCAGCTTAGAGTGATTCGACGTACACTAGACATGCCATCTGCTTCTACTTTGATTCATGCATTTATTTGCTCAAGGCTTGACTACTGTGGTTCACTTTTTGCTGGTCTTCCATCGGTGCGACTTGATAAACTCCAGATGGTTCTTCGTTCAGCAGCCAGGGTGATTGCTGGTGTCACAAGACGTGATCACATTAGTGATTATATGACATCTATTTTACACTGGCTGCCTTATCCTGCTCGAGTTGAGTTTCGTATGTTGAGAGCGGTTGCACTCTCTCTTTATGGTGCCACTCCATCTTACCTTTCAGAGCTACTCCATCCCCTTAGCTCTATCCCTGGTCGGCCATGTCTTCGGTCCACAACCAATGGTCTTCTCAGTGTGCCCCAAGCACGAACTTCCATGTTCCTAAAGCGAGGTTTTGAATCAGTTGGCCCTATCCTTTGGAATGCTCTTGACGCCAGTATGCGTGGCTTAGCAACTCCTAATTCTATGGCCCTCTTTTTGAAACGACTTAAAACTTATCTCTTTGTCAATATACAGTAATTTGCTGTGGAAGCGCTTCTGAGTGATCTTTCAGAAGAGGCGCTATACAAATATTTTGTTACATTACATTACATTACATCTGGTGTTTGTTGTAAGTACTCATGCACTTGATTTCGGTCATTTGATGCATTCTGAAGTTCAGATTTTGTTTTGCAATTTTTAGCAGCATTGCTTGTGAAGCAAAGTAAAGAAATGTTAAATGTGAATTATTTTGATATTCCATCCATCGTACATTTGTTGTCTTCGCTGACACTTTTGACTTAATTGATTTACTGCAGGGGTGCACAACCTTTTTAGGCCTCGGGCCAAATTTAACATTCCCAGAGTACTCGCGGGCCGGAATCTCGAAAATGCATGTTTTATATAAAATATATTGTATATAACCATAAAATTTATATAAATCAGCAAATCAACAAAATTAACTGTAATAAATGCTATAATGAACTAATGCTTCATAAAACACCAGTTTTTTTACTTACTACTTTTTATAACACAGACAGTAATTCCTCAGTCTGCACAATCTAATTCTAGTGAGATTGCTGTGACTGAATGTGTTTAACCACTTTATCAATGTCTGGTTCCAATTCAGTTGTAGCAATCTTTAAAATGTTTGTGAGTTTGCTATCAGTCAAGTTTGACCTCAACTTATTCTTATTGGGGTTCATAATTGAGAATGTCTGCTCACATGAATATGTACTTCCAACATTGAAAACAACTGTAATGCCAAGTCCTTAATTTTTTCAAACTTGTTAGGACAAAGAATTTTGAAAAATGTTAAAATGGTTTTTTCCTTGAAAGCCAATTTCAGTTCAGATGAACACTGAAGGTCAATGACCTCCAACTGATACTCAGCAGGAATATCATTCATCACTTAAATGTCGCTGTTCTGCATCAGTCTTACGTTTTTTAGTCTCGAATTTAGACCTTTTAGACTTACTGCAGTGACAATTTAAATGTATAAAGCAGTTATCGAAGTAGTTTATTATCGCCCGTCTCTGTGTCACGTTGTTATAGGTCACACATTTTTAAGTAGCCCAACATATATGAATAGGTCAGTCAGCAGATACCTAATTTCTACGCCAAAATTACTGTTCTCGGGCCAGTTTTCTGTTATTCAAATTGTACCGCTGGGCGGACAGAACCCTTTGGCGGGCCGGTTTTCTGTGTTGTTCGAATTGTCCCGCGGGCCAGAAAAAACCCTTCGGCGGGCCGGATTTGGCCCGCGGGCCAGTGGTTGTGCACCCCTGATTTACTGTAATTATAAAATGCAGTTGATTGAAAATTGTACTAACATGAAATTAAAGTACTTGACATTTGAGAAGCTCATAGTGATGCCATTTCTTTGGATTTATATGCTTTCACAACTAGATGAAGATTTAGACAGCTGTGATGAGTCATCTTGTGTTATTGAATTCTGCATTTTACATGGACATTGAGTTGCTGGATGAGGAGTTAGGCTTTTGACATGCTGTGGTGTCAGTTGGTTTGAAATCTATAGACTAAGTGGATTTCATGCAGCTTGCTTGTTATCTGCTTACCACAATAATAAATTGTGGTATGAGATGTTTACAGTATAAGTTAGCCAGTTTGTTTAAATGGGTTTATGTCAAGCCATGACAATTTTTAGTGGAAAAGGCTATGCTCAGTCAGTCAGCTTGCCGATGATAATGATGATGATGATGATGATGATGATGATGATGATGATGATGATGATGATGATTATGATTATGATTATAATGATTATAATGATTATAATGATGATGACAATTTTGAGCTGCAGCTTTTTGTAATAATGGAAAGCAATGTCTTGTATGTGAGTTTATTAAGAATATTGGACTTGAATTCAAAATAGAAATATTTATAATGATTTTTAGAAGTAAGTTATAAAATTTTTAGCCATTCATTTTTGTAGCAGGACAATTATACAGCACCTCTTCCAAATATATTGCTTAGAAGTGGTCCCACTATGGCTACTTTGAACTGGGAAGAAGGTTTTAGACATTTCAGAAAAAGTGTCGTGTCACATGACGTCAACAGTTGAAAGCCTGCTTGAGTCAAGTGCAATTGGAAATTCTTATGTAATCTGATTTGAGTTTTGGCCCAATGCCTTTTAATAGTTTTTTTTACAGTTGTGTTACATAGTATCACCGCTTAGTCTGGACTGTGATTACCTTTTTTTCAGAGGACCTTCGAAGATCATAAACGTCACAGATGTTCATTTCCAAGTGAGACATCTTCGTGGATTACTGCCAGATTGAAATTGTGTTATTTAAAAAAAAAACTCCAGGAAGTTTGTGTCACAGTTTTATGATAAGTAATGAGTGACAGATAATAAATAGCAAATATTGCAATGGAAGTTTCAACACACCGAAATGACACAGCTGCTTATGCTATGATGTTCTCTTGCTGGATCATAAATATGTTTTGATATTTCCATTTTGATATTTGCCATATTCATTTGGTCATTCAGTCATTCATCACTTATTGTATAACTGCTATCAGAACCTATAAGTATATTAATTTTGAATTTGCTCCTTATTATTATGTGCTTTCAGTCAGCTGTCCGAGGTAGGATACATTTTTTATGATATCATACAATATACGATATACCAGTATATTGCTTTCTATCACTTTTGATTAGGATATATATTTTGGGTGTGTATTCTGAGATGTAAGGCTTGGAAAAGTCCAAATATTACTGAATTACAAATCATTCTTTAAGACTAATTGGAATATGAATTATTGATGCAATTTAAACTTACTAATTTGTACCGGGTCAAAATCAAGTGCATATGATTTTGACTAGGTCAAAGCCAAATGCTTTGCAAATGATTTTGAATCGGTCAATTCTTTCAGTGTTATGTTGTTATTTTGTTATTCTGTTTCTAATAAGTTGCACTTGCTGCTACGTTGTTTTGTAGGTTGTCTATGAACACTTGGCCGCAGTTCTTGGAGTCCTCATTACACTTGACAACATTATTCTTAACCATGCCACACTTAAGGAACACTGGACACTGTACAAAAGGCAATTAATGCTTAGCAGCGTCACATTTGCATATAAAAATCTCATTTCTCTTTTTAGTTTTCTTCATAAGATTACATAAAATCATTTATTTATGCATGGGGCCTACACGTGCATGCACACACACGCACAAATGCAGCTCTTGTGTAGTTAAGTGGTCGACAGAGTTTTGTTGATTTATATATCCATGTGGGTCGGAAAAAATATCTTTATATGCTTCGTGGATTACGAAAAAGCGTTTGACAGAGTAGATTGGAGGATTTTGATGAGAGCACTGAAAAGGTTGGGAGTGGATTGGAGAGACAGAAGACTGATAGCAAACCTATACCTTGGACAGTCAGTGAAGGTGAGAATAGAGGGAGAACTGAGTGAATCGTGTATGATTGGGAGAGAGAGTAAGGCAGGGATGTCCACTGTCACCGCTGTTGTTTAACATATACATCAAGAATTAGTACAAGAGGCGATGGAGAATACAGATAAGGGAGTAAAAGTCGGAGGAGTACTATTAAAGGCGCTGCGCATTGAGACGATCAGGCCATGCTAGCAAGCAATCAAAAAGGGCTTCAGGAAGTAATGGATAAACTGATACAAGTGTCAGAAAAGTATGGAATGAGAATCAATACAAAAAGACTAAAGTTATGGTAATAAGTAAAAAGAAGGAATGAGAGTAGACATAAAGGTTTACGGACAGATCATAGAGCAAGTGAAGGAATTTAGCTATCTAGAAGTCTGATAACAACCGATGCCAGATGCAATAAAGAGATAAGAAGACGTATAGCAATAGCAAAAGAAGCTTTTTACAAGAGAAAGGAGGTGATGCAAAGTAAACTAAAACTAAACCTAAAAAGAGATTGGTAAAAACATTGATATGGAGTGTGGCAGTGAGACGTGGACAATGAGAAAGGAAGATATAAAACGATTAGAGGCTTTTGAAATGTGGATTTGGAGGAAAATGCTAAAAAGTAAAATACACAGAGCATAAGACAAACGAGGAAGTCATGAAGGAGATAGAAGAAGAAAGAAGCCTGATAGATACAATCCGGAAAAGGCAGAGAAATTGATGGGACATGTCCTCCGGCATGACTCTTTACTAAGAACAATAATCGAAGGAAAAATGGAGGGAAAGAGAGTGAGAGGTAGACCGAGAAAGATGATGTTGGAGTGGATGATGAATAAAGGATATCAGGAACTCAAAGAAGAAGCAAGCAATCGATCGGAGTGGAGAAACTGGATACCTGGACCTGTCGAGAGACAGAAACACTGATGAGTGGGTCGGTACATCTTATAAAACGCCAAATGCCCTTCCTGATGCCCATCTCAGCTATGAAGTCAGTTACAATAGAAGCACTCGAGAAGCAGTGATTAGATGTTGGCCTTAGAATACAAATCTCTGAATAAAGCAGACATTTTCTAGACCGAGTTCACCAAGTCTTATCCATATTTTCTTCTGGACTAATTTTCCCCAATAATAAACATAAGGCACAAGTGATCTTCCATACTTCCTATAATATTGCCATTTTCAGGCATAAGTGCTTGTCTTTCTACATAGAGAGACTTCCACTTTATAATTTGTTGGAGTGTTGTTCTGTGTCTGTAGAATGTTGAAGAGCGTTCGGCGCAGTCCAGAGGAGTTTGGCTTACCAGAGGCCAAAGTTCGTCCATTTGAGAAGCTGCTGATGACATTGGAGGGTCAAGTCCTCGATGGTTTCATATTTCAGGTATCATTTTGTAAATAATGTAAATGATTTTCAGTCTTCATTTTGTTGCATTCTGCATTACTCTTGTTATGCTAAGCCACTTAATTGGTTTATTGCAGTTTTTCCAGTATATATGCAGCCTACTTACTAACTGCTGATTCCTTTTAGACTTCTGATGGCCATAAAAGGTCAAAATGAATTTTCATCATAATAATTATTGTCGTCATCATCATTATCAATAACCAACCATGGGCTCAGCACTCGTTGGTGTCTGACACCATCATCAAAGTCTGTTCCCAGTGCCTCCTTCCATTTAGAACTCTGGCTCAGTTCTTGCATGCTGCTTCCACGCCATTCCATGATGTATTCACACCATTCTCTGTGTGGCCTTGCTTTCTTATAATTAGAACCATCCATTATTCCTAACATCGGGGCTTTGATCTTCCTGTCATCTTTCATTCGCGGCAGATGTGTCCAGAAAGACACAGTTTTTTCTATATTACCTTCTGCATCTAGGTGACTGTTGGTTAAATTCTTTTTTATCGTTTCTTATTTCTGCGAACAAAAGCGCTTACGATTCCACGACATGATCTGCAGTTGCTTAAATTCTTGCAGTATATGTTACTATTTATAATTTACAAGGTATTTACATGGTTGTTAAAACTATGCATATGTCTGTTTATGAAAATTCTCTGGTATGTTTTGACGATTGTCTTTGTTTCCAGAACTGTGTTCAGCAGACATTTGATCAGGTGGATTTGAATATAAGTGTATGTAAGAACTCGGTCTTTGGAGATGAATTCACGACCAACATACGCAACTACTTGAGTCAGCTAGAGGCACAGATTGGTAAGAAATTTTTTTTTGTGTACAGTCATTTAAATGTGACAGATTGCATGGAATCAGTTCTCTGATATTACTTTATTTCTGAATTACAGCCTGTGTGCTCATTATAAGATGGCTTTTACAGCGCTCATCTGACTTATTATTTCCTTACTATTTGTTAATGTTGAAAATTTTACCCAATTTGTTGAATGCATCTTTACATTGTATTTTGTTCGTATGCTTAGAGCACTCCTGCCCACAGGACGTTAAACTATTTGATATAAACTGTTGTCTTTAGATTTTCTAAATGTACAATTTGTATACTTTTATTCTTCCAGGCCATGACCAAGTATCATGACTGCTAAGAAATTTATTAGTTTTAACTCATTTGGAAATTTCTTTATAATTTCAATCACTGCAATATCTTAGCAAGACAAAGGTGAAGCTCATGATTTTCAGGTACACCTTCTGTTGATTTGTTTGCCTTTGATTTGGCCGTTCATTGCTTCAGGTTGTTTCTTAATTTCATTGATTAGGCGATGGTCAGGAGATCGCTGATAGACAGGATTTGGTTGGAGTGTTTGGTCTCTATGTTCTGCACTATCACGTCTTTCATGCCGTTGACAAAAAGACTTTCAAACTTCTGTGGGATCTCTACAAGAAGGTTTGTTGCTGTACATCTGTTGCTGTTCATTGAGCAAGGATATTGATATTGATATTCATTGAACAAAGTCATTAAACAAATAGTTAATAGGACTAATAGATAGGTAGGCATTCGTTTGTTGATTGCCAAGCTGAAACTTGACTCGGTGGAAAGGCTGTTTATGAAGTAATAATTGAAATAAACATATTTTGCAGTTGTTTATTGTCAGATTTGATTGGATATTTTTTATTTAATCAATTTGTGAATGCATTAATTATAAATGTCAACAGCTAGAATTGTTCGGTCAGTATATGTGAAAATGAACTAATGGCATAACCTTTGATCAGTTTGCAATTTTTAGCAGTTCTACCTTAATTTGTACGAAGACCATTTTTCCTCATAAGCTCCAGCATTGGTACAATTGGCAATCGGTTGATACCTGATATGAAGCCTAGAATAGACAATTACATGATATACAAATTGTTTTTCATATATTCATGATAGCAGCAGTTTGCATAGGAATTGAATTGTATTTTGTCCGGTGATCTTGTCTAGATTCCCTGTTTTGTTCTCGTTGGTAACGTTGTGTGGTATCCAACGGATTTTCTCCTGAACACACTGCGTCACATGGCAAATGCTATGGATAAAAAGGCCGTGAATGCCGTTGTCACAAGCAGACTTAACTGGTTACAGCAACAAACACAGGGACTTTTAAGGTGTGCCAAAGCTGCCAAATAGATTGCTTCAAAAAATTGCTGTTTAATGCCTTTTATTAACTATCAGTAAAATGTCAGCAAAGTGTGAAATGTCTTTGTCCATTTCTAAATAGTCTTGTTCACACCAGAGATACATCTGCAGTTGTGTTTTATCTGATTTGCGATTAACCGATCTGTTGTTGATAGCAAAGAGCAGACGTTGCACTTGAACGTATCGGTGTGGTTGGTTCGTATGGAGAACAGTTTGAGTTGTCACCGGAAGCTAACCGACGAGTGGACCGTTCGTCAACAGTTGTTTATTCAGGTGCTGACAATGATTTCAAAACATCAAGAACAATTGTAGAGTGCAGATTTAGGTAGCATAGAGATGTGCAAACCTTAGGACCATCAGGAGACCAAGAGGATGCCATCTTGTCAGAAGCTGATTTAGCTTAAGCTTCTCGGAGTCACACAAATAGATTAAAGAAAGCCAGATCATTGTTATTTACAAAAGCTGTTAACTTGGAAAAATGAAGAATAGTAAATCTTTGACTTTAAACTTAGGAACAAGCCATGCTTTATTTTGCTTAATTGAGCATGAACTGACTGACGGTAAACAGGAGAAGTGAATGTGGCTGGCTGAATTTGCACAGAATGTTGTTTAGAAAATTGTTAGTTACAGTACACTGCTTAGATTTAGTATTTCTTACAGGAGTGCGGTGGAGGGGTGTGGTGGTGGAATAGTGGTAGGATTCTTACCATGCAATCGTGTGATGGTATTGTGTTCAAATCTGACTCTGGCCGCTGCATAGCGACCTTGGACAAGTTGTTCACCCTTAATTGTCTCGCACTTATGATACTTCACTTTGTTAATGACTTAACGTGTGTTAACAATCGTGTAATAATAATAATAATAATAGTAATAATGGTGTTTGAAAATATTGCAGGGATTACAATATGCCATTTCCATCCGAAATCTTGTTACATTAATTATGAATTTGCACCTCACGCTTCAAAAACCGATGACGAAGACATCGGTGTTGGCACTTTGCCATCTTGTCGAATTACTGAAGGCAATCGAACACATGTTTCATCGGCGGACGTTGACAGTGACGACTTCCGTTTCTCACTGCATTCAGTTCCTGTGCATGTCACTTCTCGAGGTCATCAGCTTAGCCAAGGTCAATAGACATTCACTTGTAAATAATTTTCAGGAGCAAAAATGGTGCCAGGAATTATGCAATTTTATATAATAAGTTCGTAAGGAAGAGATCTTTTGTTTTGCTGATGATTCTTTTGGCAATGATAGGAACATGTTTGCTAAGAATTTGGTAAAAAGCATTTAAAATTTGCTTGTAATCTTTTCTTTTTATGTTGACATCAATATTTATGAATGTGTTTATGATTCTTTTCATTGTTTTTTGCGTCTCTTCTTGTTTTGTGTTGTGGATTCTGCTGTGATATATTTCCTATGGCCTGATTCAGATAATACAGAAGTAAGTGGATAAGATGGAAGCTAAACAAAATGTAATTTCAATCACAAAAACCTGATTAAAATTTACATTTTCTGTTGGTTGCATTCAGTTACTTTGTGTTCATATTACTTGTTTCTGTCTGCTTTCTCAATTGTTCTTTGTAATTTTGCATTACAGAAGCGCCTTGGTTCTGAAAGAAAGTTGAACGATAAGAAACTGGACGTGTTATCGGCTCTTGTTCTTGCTGAAAACTCTCTCAATGGTCCAGGTAGATAAGAGAATTAGATTCCGCTGATCGGTTATTTTGACGAGACCGTGTGTCTTTTTTGAGCCTATCATATGGCTGCCATTAATCTGACAATTAATTCAAACGGTTGCCTATAAATCAGACAGAACTATCGACAAACTAATGTAACTACCATGTAAAATATGGCATCTTATCATAATTCCAAGCACTTTATACTTGTTTCTTAGCTGTTCTTGTTCTTGTTCTTAGCTGTTCTTGTTTTTCTTTTGTTTAATCAAAAGGAACGAAGGAACGACGGCTAATTGCAAACTTGGCTTTGTCTGTTTGTGCACAAATGGTAAGCATCTGTGTGTGTGTGTGTGTGTGTGTGTGTGTGTGTGTGTGTGTGTGTGTGTGTGTGTGTGTGTGTGTGTGTGTGTGTGTGTGTATACAGGGTGTCTACGAAAAAAAACCCCAGCAGGAAAACTTTGATTTCTTAAAAGTTCCTAAATATATTTTTATAAAAATTGCCACACTTGTGCAGCACATATTTTCTCACCTTTTTACCAATTTTCATCTCATTTGCATGTAAGGTGGCCATTTTGTGTGATATCAAAGTCAAACTTCAATTTTACTACTCAGTCGCAGCATGACAGGCCTAAATATCTATAGCTTCACATAAATTTGGCTTCAGTCAATTTTGGTGGTATTAGTAGCAGTTATTGTTGTTGTTCCAGTAGTAGTAGTAAAGTTTAAATCGAATGCAATTTTGTAGACATGTTTTTAAACTCACAGAATTCGACATAACAATAAAAGTTTGATTTAAAATTTTCAAAATGGGTAAAATATCGAATGAAGATAACATGCAAATTCAGACATTGCGGGAGCTTGGCTTTGGATACCGAACAATTTTTGCATTTAGGGTTATGGTTAGGGTTAGGGTTTGCAATTATGCCCGATAACCATCTTGAACAATTGTGGTTTAAGTTGAAATTTCTGGACCATCAATAAAATTTTGTCGGTTGATTTGTAAAAATCAAAGTTTGACTTTGATATCACACAAAATGGCCATCTTACAAGTAAATGAGATGAAAATTGGCACAAAGGTGGGGAAATATGTGCTGTACACGTGTGAAAATTTTGATAGAAATATATCTAGGAACTTTTAAGAAATCATAGTTTTCCTGCTGGGTTTTTTTTTTCATAGACACCCTGTATATATATATATATATATATATATATATATATATATATATATATATATATATATATATATATATATAAGATTAGATTATTATGAATATTAACGATTAATTAATCGATTAATCGTTAAAATTTTTAATCCATTAAATTTTCTTTAATTGATTAATTTTTCAATTAAATTTTAATATTGTAGCAACTTATTTACTTGAATACCTACTTAGCTTACTAGATTTTTATTTTTGTTCAGACAACAGTGGCGAGTAACGAAAGCAATGTTGCAGTTAAGTATTTAAGAGGAGAGATGAGCAAACACTTTTGTTTAGTTTAAAAGCTAACTGCAGACGGCAAATTAGACAATAGGGCCTATGCAGAGTTGCAATGTAAGGAGATCAGCTAAAAGCTATAAAGCTATCTGTGTGTAATTATTTTAATCGAAATTAATAGATTAATCGATTAAAAAATTTCCCGATTAATCGAACAAGAAAATTTTAATTATATATATATATATATATATATATATATATATATATATATATATATATATATATATATTAGGTGCCAATGAGTACCATGAGGAAAAAAAAGTTGTTGATTTTGTAAAGTCTCACCCTATGAAATTGTTCCTTTCTATATAAGAAAGCAAAATGCAAAGTTTTAACAAAATCTGTCAATATTTAGTGGTTTCTGTTAAAACAATGCCATCAAACTTGCTTAGAACTAGAATCAGTAACAATGTGTCAAGTTTGGTTACCGGTTCTGTGTGACAATTTTAGGTTTTTAGTTCACATTTGTACATAATCTATGCTGAATCAATTGCTGATCTTTGATTATATAAATTTATTACAAAAGACAGAAAGTATCAAGAAACTCAGGTAACATAGGAATCGTGTTTTGATGTAGCGATGATGTTAGCTCGAACAAACGTGTCTGACCGAAATGCAACATTTATTCTTGAAGCAGTAGCAAATTCTCTTGGGCATGATCCATCACAATTAACGCTCAACAAAGAATCCGTTCGCTAAGCACGCAAAAAAAGCAGAGAATCGGTCGCATCACAATTAAGAGTCGTTTTCATTTGATGGCCTGGTTGGTCCTCTAACTATTCACTGAGATGGTGTCATGGTAAACTGTTACCGGAGCTAACAGGCAAGGATACTGTAGATCGACTAGCTGTCATTGTGTCAGGTGAAAGTATTATAAAACTGCTTTAAGATTCCAAACGGCACTGGAGAAGCGCAGGCATCAGCAGTGTTCCGTTTGATCAAGAGTGGAAACTCACAAACTGCATTCATTCTATGTGTTTGATACCACAGCCACTAGCACTGGAATGAAGGCTGGTGTCTGTATATTGCTGCAGCAGAAACTTCAGAGATCTCCTCCCTTTAGCCTGTCACCATCATGTCCACGAGCTCATTGTTGCCAGAGTGTTTGACTTGTTGATGGGCTGCTCGAGAGTGGGCCTAATATCAAATTATTTGAAAGATTTTCTAAAGCATGGAATCACATTGATTGTTTTATACGAAGTGTGACTGAAGACAGACACCTGATTTTACACTTTGAAATTATAAAAGGCGACCGGCTTGGAATCATACGCCAACAGCTGCAACTTTTTCATCCCAGAGATGACTACGAAGAGTTCCTGGTGCTTGCCTCGCTGTTTCTGGGTGATGATACTGCTAGCAACAACCCCAACATCCATATCAATGCATCTGGTGCATACCACAGGGCACGCTGGATGGACAAAATACTATACGTATACAGCTTAAAGATCTACCTGTTTCGATCACAGTTCAGACTTGCAGCAGCAGAACTGGCAGGTCTTCAACAGTTCAATTTGTTTGTTGTGAGAATCTATCTCAAGGCATGGTTTACCTGTACCTTGCCTACTTCAGCTCCTGGGAATGATCTACAATTGCTGAAAGATCTCGAAGTATATCGTTCAACAAATGATGCAGTTGCTGATGCAGCAATGAAAACGTTCAAGCGTCACTTATGGTATCTGAATGAACAACTTATTGGCTTGGCTTTCTTCGATTCTTAGTTGTCTGCAGCTGAAAAGGCAAACATGGTCTCTGCTCTGTCAAACGTTGGAGATTCTAAACTAATTACCTTGAAAGACATGCACATTGAATGATGAACATTTCTACAGATTTTCTGTTTAGTTTTTGGGACAGTAATGAATCATATTTGGCAGCTCAGTCACGTGTTAGGGAGCTGAAAGTCCTAAACGATGCAGTTTGGTGTTACTAGCCCAGACATTCAACTAATCTGACAAACCAGGAATAGCAAAAGCAATACTTACTACAAGTTGTTGAACTTCATCGAAAAACAGTTTCCGCTACCAAATAAAAATGTTACAAGAGTCAACACCTGACAGTTTCTGAAGCTAAATGTTGTTGTATGTACGACTTTTTGTAATGTTAATAACCATTAATGACATTGCGTTATAATTGGCTGACAACATTTCGATTTTCAAGGTCGCTGTGCAACCCCCTAAATACATCATAATAATGGTAAAAATTTTTGGGTTATTCATTTGTGTATATGAACAAAATGCAAGGGTGAGACTTTAACAATTCTGAAATTTATTTTTATTGGCACTTAATATATATATATATATATATATATATATATATATATATATACACACACACACACACATGACTTGATGCAAGTTAATATGTCAGTAATGTGAGTCAATTTGTTCGATCTCTGGCTGGGAATTGTATGTAGCATTCATCATCTTTTGCAGTAGATTTTGAATGGTGACATTTTTGACTGCAGATTTTCTTGATGCAGCGTGCATGTGGTAAACTGGATTGTCTGAATGATAAGCCTTTGTTTTGTTAATTTTTTATTTGTTTTTGTTAATAGCACTTAACTAATCAGGTAGGAAATAAAGATTATATTAGACCACAAGAGAAAGATGAAGGAGCCTAGAATGCTAGCAGACTTTCCTTACATATCCACCGAAAATTCCCTTCTAATTCTTTTCCAGGTTACTTACTAGCTCCTTTTCAAGTGCCAATGCTGGGGACTTTTAACCTAAACAATCAGTTTTGGTCACCGTTGACGTTGGTTGTAGGAAGAACAGAAAATAGCATCATATGGCGTTCTATTCAGCTCTTTCTAGATATATGGGAATGCCATTTAAAAGAAATATGCTTTTTCTTGTAGAAAGTCGTCCGTGAAGATGACCTGAATGCAATTCATCAGGCTTTTAAGTCACTTGAAGTTATGTGTGATTTGAGACAAAGGTTATTTTAAAAAAATTGTGCTATATATTTTCCGTTATTATTAATGTAATTTTTCTGCTAGCATAATTGGCATGTGGCATTTATATTAAATTTTTAAGTAATGCAATGCTTTGTGAAGAAAGTCATCGCACTAACAGCTTTTCAATGGACTCTGACCTTTTCTTGATTTATGATGAATGAACTGTTAAAGTAGTTGATTGTGGTACTGGTGTAGATCTTAAGCTGTTCTTCATCTTCAGTATTTTTTTGCTACTTATTATCTTGGCTAAAGTTTATAACCAAGGAAATATATATTTTAAATATAAGATTGTGAAATAAATGTTGGTAATTAACACTATTAGGTATATACTATTGGTTCTGTTCTATTTTTATATGAATGAAGATTACTAGATGATTTGATATACAGGTATATATGTTAGATGTATTTGGTTCTGCATACAATGATTGAAGGTTTACTACTTAGCTGTTACTGTCGTGTTAAATCAGGAGTACTTAGTGAGGTAGATTACTTACTTTGATTGGATTTTGTCCAAATTCTGTTACTGCAGGTTACAAGAGGCATGCAACTGTGGTTTCCTCTATTGGCATCGCGTTATTTTTCCAACGTACCTTTCGGACATCTGTGAAAACTCATACGAACCATTTCGTCTTCACGTAAGTAACTGAAATGAGGTCTTGCACGATCAATTGGATAGCAGTCTTTGCTTCATATTTGATAGCTGTTCTATACATTACTAGTTTTTTTTCTATTCCATTAATGTAAATTATGCAAATATGTTCTCTTATTCTATGCCTGATTATATTTCTATCTGCTTTTATAATCTTGTGATGGTTAGGAAGTGGTTTTAGTGGCTGCAGATATGTTTGGCCATTTGCTGGTCCACTTTACTTGAAATTAAATTCAAATTAAAATCATTTACTTGAAATTCTAGATAAATTGGTGGTAAGAATTTGCTGCTCTAAAACTATTGGTGATCAATAAAATATCAGATGATCTTTCTATAAAGTAATAAAGTAATAATATTTCATTGGTTTGCTTTTAGTACATGTTTTGTGCATTGAAAGACTGCGTGCCTGCGCTTGAACGCGCCCGTCACGCATCGTCAGCCCAAGTGCTTCTTCAGTCATTTAGCAAAGAAATTATGAAGCATCTAAAAGAGGTTTTGGTTCAGTTCTCCTAATGCTTTTGCCAATTGAAGTGCTGCATTTAATTGAGTAATTTTCTTATAATAATCCGATGCTCTTGTCATCAGTTCATGCCTGTCTGTCTGTCTTTCTGTCTGTTACTTTGAATGATTGTTTTAGACCTACAGACTTATTTTGAACACACAATTCCTTTTTTAAACTAAAGGTACACCTCTACAGAGTGAATCTTGTAAAAGCTTTGGCCCACATCTGATCCAAAACTTGAGATGAAAATTCAGTTTTGAAGATGCTAAATTGTCGCCAAGATTGTTGAAGACAAAGGTTTCATTTTTTAACGGTCGTAACTCCACCACAGAACCATAAATTGACCGAGCTTTGATGTATCTGTTCCCGTGGCCGGACAAAATGTCATGGGTTGTGGTTAGGGTTAGACTTGGGGTTACATTTTATCCCCATTACATCTTGACATTTTGTCGTGACATTTTGTCCTAGGACATTTTGTCCTAGCACCATCTGTCCGGATGTTAAGCATCGGTCATTTGTTATTCTGTTATCACTTGGTAGTTTTAAATTTGGACTTGTAGAACCTTTTGGACGTGATATGTCTTCACATTGAGACGGATCTTCGTCTTCATATCCACATGCACCTACAGCTCGACAGTCGAAATCCATTCCGTGCTTCCGCGAAGCCCCTTCGGCAGCTGTCGGCATTTCTGAAATTGCGACCAATTCGTTTTTTCGACAGTGATGTTAACTTAAAATGTATGTGATTTGTATTTTTACGGCTTTATTGATGCTGGGTTTGTTTCTGTGCTTGGATTTGTGATCTACTTGCATTTCTTACCGGAACATGTTCAAGTCTGTCTTCAAGAGCTGTGGTGCATTTTCTGAGCATCAATAGACAAGATGTGCTTTCCTGAGTTACAAGTTGCAGGATTTGAGAGAATGAAAAAGGATTTAAACAATAAGAAGCAGACAAACCATGGTCCGTACTTTTTTTCTTGGAAAGGCTGCAGTGATTTGACGCTGGAAAAATGCAGAATAAATATGAATTAGAAATGTTTAATTAATTTGTGCAAAGTAATTTTGATGCCAATCTTTTCCATCACATCCAAAATATTTTCATTTATCAACCCTTAGAAGGTGGAAAACTGAGTTGATCTGGCAACCATTGGATGTATAAATAGCTTCAACCTATTGAATGCGAGTCTTTGGTGATTTGTTCCAGAGCAGTTCAACGCCAGCCACCATATTGCAATAGAAATTGAGAATTGAACCTTTTTTAGTATTAAAGTAGTTTATTTGTTAAATTTGCAGCATATGTGGAACATTATCTGAACAAGACCTTCTACAATTTGACGACTGTTGCACTGCACGACTGGAAGACTTACAGTGAGATGCGTACGTGGGCGCAACGTAAATACGGCCTCAATTTGATTGAGGCTCATCTGCCTAGCCAAACCCTAGAACAGGTAACAACAACACACACTGGATGTAAAGTCAGCAATTAGCAAGATTCAATCTGTTTCAGGATGTGGTTGTTTAAGAATTTCTGTTTTGCAATTATAAACTGCAGTTTTTATATTTCAGATTAATTGACTATAATAATAATAATAATAATAATAATAATAATAATAATAATAATAATAATAATAATAGGGTTTATAATGGTTCTGTAGGATCTGTCCTGGTTGAGAACCGCTATATCTGCTTCACTGAATAGTACTTTTTTCCCTTGTAGGGTTTGGATGTACTGGAAATAATGCTAAACATTCACGTATTTGTGTCAAAGTATTTGTATAATCTCAATAATCAGGTTTGTGTCTTGACTTTAACTTTTGCCATTGCTTTCATCTAGAAAATAGGGAGTGAAATTGTGCACTTTTTAAAGCCATAACAAAATTAACAGAACTGTAATTTTACTTGTGTTTATTTGAGAGGTATTTATTTCTTAAATGGATTCTATTCCAGGTTTCGATTCTTTGTGCTCAAATAAAACTTGACTTCACCATAATTCTAAATATATATATATAGTTTAGTTTCTGCCAAATTCTATGTTGATTTCAGTGCACATTTCTGTGGGAAATTCAGTTCTTACTCTCTTTGCTATTTTGATAAAAATTGTTGTAATTGAAATTCTGTCAAAGGCTTGATGTCATGCATTTGTGATTAGCATAAAAGTTAGAGCTCTTTTGTCAAAAGATTCGATAACATGGATCCATGTCTTGAGTCGAGACAGCTTGTTACCTCTCAGTTGTATTGAGATCACCTAGTTCTGTTAATTGTTATCAACATTAAATAAAAATAATATCACGTGTTTGTAAAATTCTCTTGAATGTTGCAACAATGACACTTAACTGAGCCTGTTAATTTTACATGTGTATTTGTGTCAACTTTTGCAGCAAAATGCGAAATGTTAATGTGAAATTTGTTCTAGATATCACTTGGATGTGTGCAAGTTGAGACTGGCACTTAGGATGATATTTATTTAGCAATTTCTAGATAATAAATGTATTTTGTTTTTTTAAAAAATAAGATATTTGTTGAGCGCTCAAGCAATAATAAGCACCTGAACACAATCAACATCCGCCACATCGCCAATTCGATCCGAACGCACGGAACGGGCATCATGAACACCACCGTCAACTTTACTTATCAATTCCTGGCCAAGAAGTTTTTCATCTTCTCCCAGTTCATGTACGATGAACACATTAAATCACGCCTGATAAAGGTAGGCACAATTGCCTGTATTCTTCTGTTCCAGATGTCTGTCTGTCTAAGATGTTTAAAGTAAGATAACATTGCATTGAGACATCACAGCAGTGTGCTTCCATACAAAGCAGAAACTGACATGGTGCTACTGAATTATGTATCCGGAAACAGAATTTACAATTATTATTATTATTATTATTATTTAGACAATTTTTATAGTGCAGTATACATAGCTAAGGCCAAATTCAGTGGTGCTTTGACACTTATCTCTTGTAAGCAATATTAAACAAGTGAAAAATTTGCGCCTATGCAGTTATTAGCGCTGCGTAATGACTGACCGAGTGAGTGACCAGCCATGATGGTCAATTACACATTCTGTGTGTACTGAATTGTTCCAGATTATCATTACTGCATTTGCATTTATTACAAATAATTATAATAGTTTCAGTTGGTTATGTAGTACTCTTGGAGTTGTTAAAGGGTTTAAATTGATATTCTGTGCAGTCAGTTTACGTCTAATGCAGTCATTCTGGATTCGAGGATCATAAATGCGAGTAAATTAGAGATTTTCTGAACTAATGCAGGAACTGTTTATGACTGTTTTAGGATTGGCGTTTCTTCCGTGAAAATCACCAACAGACTGACCAGAAGGTTAGTTGTAGGTTCAAAGAGTAATTTCTATTAAGTCTTCTTATCTGGCAGATTTCAATGCCACAAATTAATTACAAGGCTGACTGTTTGATCTTATTTTTTCAGACAATAGAACTTGTTGCTTGTTTAAACTCAAGAAAAATTTTGAAACTTATTAAATATTATTCTGTGTTGCAGTTTTTTAAGGTTTTTGCCAGATTGAATCTTGTACTTTTCAGTATCCTTTTGAAAGAGCTGAAAAGTTCAACCGTGGCATTCGGAAACTGGGCCTGACCCCGGATCAGTCCAGTTACTTGGATCAATTTCGACAGCTTATCAGTCAGATAGGTATATTTTGAGTATCCACATTGGTCAATAGTTAATCTGCTGAATCATCTTTTTTGTGCATTTCTCCTTTCTTCTGACTGCATGTGGCCTCTGGCCACTATTTGTCCTAAACATTTGTTTGCAATCTGTCTGGCTGTGAGTAACATGCAGTTTAAATTAAATTCTATGAAATTTCTCCTCCCTGTGAGAAATTCAGCTTTCCTATAAGCCACTGGATAAGTGTTTGACATAATGTGTGTTTCGGAGGATTGTGGTTTGTATTAAGACTCAAATCAAACTCTAGTTTTTTTGTCACTTCTACTAACATGACTTGGCTGATTATCTTCAATTAATGATCATATCTGGTGTTTAACCCAAGATGATGACCAATATATTAATGTTTTCAACTGTGTTTATGCTTTGACATTTTTAAGGTAATTGTTGTATCAAAATTTTCTCAGTTTACAAATGCTGTTAGGATTGTATTGCTTGTATAGAGACACATGCAGTAGTTGGTGATACAAATGATTGGTCTCTATTAGAAATTTATATTTTATTGATAGACTGCTGTTCTCTGCCAGTTATTGCAGAACAGATTGTTCCTACATCACATAAACATGTGGATTCCTTGCTTTGACCATCGTTTGTTATTGTGTAAGGAAATGCCATGGGATACGTCCGAATGATTAGATCCGGAGGACTCCACTGCTGCAGCAATGCAATCCGATTTGTCCCCGATCTGGACGATATCGTTAACTTTGAAGAATTGTGCATTGAAGAAGGTTTATCCATCGAATGCCAGCGAGCTGCAAGGTGAGCAGTTGATGCGACAATTAGCATGCAAAATACCGTAAGAAATGGCGTCATTTTGATGTGTGTGTGTGTTGGCATTGCTTTCTGAATGAACATTTTGCAGATTTTGGATAGATATGATGTAGATATCTTATTTGCTGCTGATGACATTGATTAAAATTTTTATAGCTACATAATATGTTTTATAAATTTTTATTAATTATGAAGTAGATGGATTTTGTTTTTGTATGTTTTTAAATTAAAAGAAAAATGGAGCATAAAAATTTTGCAAAGATATTTACTGCTAAGGGCAGTTTTAGTTTTAATTGTTGTTGATGGATTTCAATTTTAATTGCTTGTTACTGATTAGATAAATTTTTATATATTTTTTCTTCTCCCAGAAGAAATAAAGTAGTTAAATAAATACTTTGTCTGATGTTATTATATTTACTAGCCAACAATTTTATCTGGACAATTAAGATTCAATTTGCCTTTATAGTTTCAGAGTTTCTGCATAATAATAATACAGTTATAGTGTATAATATGTTTTATGGGGATGTGTTAATCATGCAATTAATTTTTTATTCATGTGTTAATTGCGCTTTTAACACACATGTTGTATTGAATGGGGCATGCACAACTAAGTACTCGTTGCCTCATATGGACACTGAAGATTAAGAATTGAATGAATAGGGGGTCGTTCATAAAGTATGTCATTCCATTTTTTTTGGAGTTTTTTACACCCTCTTTTGTCACAAACTGTCATAAATTGTCACACTTTCTTAGACACCTCCTCATCAAACTTGATGTACTTTATGGATGGCCCATATGGTGTTATGAGCGACTGAAGGAACTTCTAGAGATTTTGGCAGTTGCAATTTGCTCCACATTTAGATTTAAAGTTTGTAGCTGCAGTACAGATGTAGTACTAAACTAAAGCCAAGTTCTATAGTTTTACTTATAAAATAAAATTTACTAGTTTTAGGCAGTCAACAAAATGACATCAGCAACAGCATAGAATATACTTAAATTTTAAAAATTTTAAAATCAAAATTTAGAGTCGTGTGACAGGTCTCACGCCAAAAAGTAAGTATCCATTTATTAAACAATAATGCAAACGCTCAAACGTTTATTGTCTAATGTTGTCAACTGTTTTGTCAATAGCAATTTTGTAATGGTGCTCAATAAACAGCACAGCCAATGGCTTAATTTTAATGAATTAAAATATTTGTAATTCTATTATTGATTAAACAAAATTTGTGTTAAAATTTTTAACAGCATTAATTTTTTAATCACAATTAATTCTTTAATGTGTTAATGAGTTAATTTGATGTCCCTAATAATCTTTAAATCTGTATAATTGTTGCATTTTTTGGTTAAACTTTAGCGGTTCAATTAGAATTGGTATAGCCCTGACTGATTTTTGGTTTTTGACCTGGACCGAACCGACCCTCCTCAGCTACAGTCTGCTCTGCCGATGAGCACTGCGGTTTGTGGTCTGAGGCGTCCCCGATGAACACCTATGTGTTTGAAACGGACGATAAAATTAAATTAATAATAATAATAATAATAATAGAAATAGTTCTTGGATCTTTTATTTTATCTGTTGCATTGATTATACGTAATTTCTGTTTTTATTGTGAAGTTCTCCTGTTTTATTTTCAAAGGCTTCTTGATGATGTGATCAGCAATCTTTCAAAGAATTTTGCTGAAGGGACAGAATATTTCAAAGTAAATTTATTTTGATAGTTTTCATTTTTGCTGTCACTGTTTATGCACGTGCTATTTGTCACTTTTCTTTTTCGAATTTCAGTCATTGCTGCTTTATGAAATAAATATAAATTGGCTAATAAATTCAATAATAAATTCTTAGTAAAAATTGATTTATTTTTTGTTTTTTCTTGTCAGATGCTTGTCGATGTATTTGCTGCAGAATTCAGAAACCCCAAGAACATCCATCTTAGAAATTTTTTCATTATTTTGCCTCCTTTGGTATGTATTTCTCTGACTGCTCTACAGTAGAGAGTGACACAGGGTCAAATTTCTATCCCCATCCTCAGCCTTAACCCAAACATTTCTCTCTCTCACCCCATCCAACATTGTTTCTCCCCATCCTGCCCCATTCCAACTGCATTTGTCCCCATCCCTGTACCAGCAATTTCTGTCCCATCATAGTCCCCATGTTAAGCCAATTCATACATTAACAAATGCACAATTTGCTACTAAGCTTTGTTTCTATGTTTTAATGTCCAAGTTTCGACTGTCAATTCCTCTCGTGCCGTCCTGAGACGTCTACTTCAACAGCCCACCACAGTGCATAAACCGCAGGTGTAAGATGAAATTGCCGTCAATTAGAACCTTCTCTTAGTGTGGCCACTCACCACTAACTCCGTTATATGTTGTGGACGCTATTCGTTCACTTTTACTTTTAATAAATTTGTCGATGTCAAATTTTTCCGTTCTTAACTGTGAGCAATGAGAAATAACAGTCCACATGCTCAAAGCAATACGAGTTAAAAAAGGACACAGGAGAAAGAAATACCGGGCAGTACGTCCGGTAGACTGCTGGCTGCTCTAGAGCCGTGTTTCAGTGCACCCGTACCTAAATAACGAATAAGTTACCGGGTTACTTAATACTCTACATACTTACATGCATTCGTACAGAAAAACAAGAACATCATCAATATTATCATTATGAATTTCATAATACTGTTATCACGATATTACCATAGTTTTACAATTGTAGTAAACGTCCCCATCCCCGCAGTATTACCACATGACAAGAACCCGTTATTGTGGTAATACCACATTTTTTGGCCAAATTTTCCCCATTACCACGGTACCAGTAGTTACCGCGGGAAACCCACAGTAACTGTTACCATGTCAGTCTCTACTATACAGGTCAGGAGGCTAAATATTTTTGGTCAAGAGTTCTGAAAGTAATGTCTTAATTGCATTATGTTTAGTCTATTAGATTGAGTGATTCATATTATGCAATTTTTTTAAAGATAGCTTTGTTGAAGTGAATACAACTGTTTTGATATTGTGGAGGCAATGGTTTTAGCAATTATTTCTATGTATACATCAAAATTTGGTTGTTTTGCAAAGAAATTCACTTTTTCAGGTGTGCATTCAAACATCTTTCACTCTCAAAACGATTACAAGCATTTCAAATGAATTGCTGATTGATTTTGTTGACTGTGTTTCGTCCTTGTAGACGTTGAATTTTGTTGAGCACATGATCAACAGTAAAGAAAAGCTGAACAAGAAGAACAAACTTGGTGCTGCATTTACGGACGATGGATTTGCAATGGGTGATTTCATTCGTTGTTTGTTTTTGTTTCTAGAATTTTTTGGAAGAGATGCTTTATGGTAATTTTGGTTATTTTTACATTCTTTTGGGCTGAGCAGTTGTGTTTTTTTATGTTACAGAAAGTCTCTTAATCTATTATCAATAGAATAAAATCTATTATATATATACATATATATATATATATATATATATATATATATATATATATATATATATATATGAAATTCTCTTTATCAGCATGCTGTTGATTTATTGTGCAGTTAAATTCTGTTGAGCACAGGTTCAGAGCGTCTTTCACACAGTGTAACGATAATATCTTTATCTGTTTAGGAGTTGCATACATTCTGAAGCTCTTGGATCAGTACAATGAGTTTGATTCACTCCATTGGTTTCAGTCAGTTCGAGAGAAATACATAAAAGAAAAGGTAAAGTGGCAGTCTGTATACTTTTGAAATTACAGTTTATTGTATAGTGTAGTAGGCAGTTTGTTTCATTGTTTCCAATTTATTTAAAACCTCTCCATATTTTATCTATAATAATGTTAAGTTGTAATCTGTGCATCTTGATCCATAATAGTGTTCAGCATTGTAGTAATAGCTGCTTTGGGAGTTATTTTAATTGTATAATGGGTTCTGATTTAAATAATATTCTTCACCAACTTTCACAGAATTTTTAGAATAATTTTTATTTCAACATAAACTTTTTAATTCTTTTTGTGAAAATTCCTCTTATACTGCTGTAATGGATGACTTTCTGTTGACTGCAGCAGCAGATTCAGCAGCAGCAGACAACATCAAAGGTGGACGAGAAATTGCAGCAGACGATGACGCTGACGATTAAACGATTGGACATTTACCAGCAGGTGACAGCACAGCCTCTCATTTCAGCTAAGATTTATGTACTACATTGACTGGCATTGAATTTTGCTTGGGTATTACAATGCTATGATTTGGTATAAAGTTTCAACTGGTTATCTTAAATATTAAAATATTTACTTTGATATATGCATATTGGACATTTGAATCCTGCTCATCAATCCATGGAAAGAGCAATTTCAAATATTTATTATTATTATTTATATTTATATTTAAATTGATTCAGTTTTATATGATGAGCCAATTTCATTAATTGTATTTGGTTGAAAATGCAGCTTTTGAAGTTTGGCCTAAAGATGCGCTCCAAAAACACAATGCCATAAAGCTGTCCTACAGCTTTTGTATATCTCTGATTCACACATTGTTGCCTGTGCTGCTTTTAAAATAGTGTTTTTACTTTTTGATACGTTTGTGCAAATTTTCTTTTGATACTATACTTTAAAATACTATTTTAATCTAAAATGTAATCATTTATTTTAGCAAAATTGCTAAATTAATACTCTAAATCTGGCAACAGAATGACAAAATTAAACAGGTTTGAAGCTCTGAAGCACACTGATACAAAGACATGGGACCAATCTCCAGTTTGCTTCAAAGCACCCGAGGTTGCTTGTATGAGAATGAAACTTTCAGAATTATTGGAGATAGCACAACACGAAACACATGTGTTGACAGGTCTTGCACTAGCAAACTCCACAAATGCAGGGCTTGGTGGTCACAGGGGTCTATCCAAAGGATAGTTTTTGTATATACAGAGCTACATCCCTCCCCCCACTTTCTTCATCTTTGGTGACCAGAATATTTATTCTGCCCCGGCACAAGTTAGCCTTGACCCGTGCATTGATCGCTTAGCTCACTTATGAAAATTTGCCTAATGACTGATGGGGTTTTTCCAGCACATCTGAGCTCGAGCTTTCTCGACTATTAATTAGTGGCACATTGAGTTGTTGTCATTTGGAATTTCAGCATCTTGCCAACTCTTTGCCGCTGGAATTTGGGGACCTGGCTAAAAAATCAAAATAAGTTTTGGATTGTTTCACATTAAAGTCATGCACAATAGCCTGTTTTAAAAATAAAATGGTTTTGAGATGAGAAACATTGATTAATTTGTAACATTAAAAATAAATTTTGAAAACGTCTTAAATAAGTAATGCATTTTGAAACCTTTGAGGAATCATTGCAGAGGCTTTGCTTATTGTTAAAATTACCCGCTAATAGTTTAGATAAGTGATTTTTTTTCTTGCGACAGGAGTTTGAGTTGCTGTATTATTCGCTGAGCAGCGCTCGTATATTCTTCCGTGCTGACAAAACTGCCGCAGAAGAACGAGAAGACAATAACAAACAGACGGCAAAAGAAAGTCCAGGTGAGTTGGATTTACAGTTCACTGGTCAACTGAACTGTTGCTCTGAACTGTTATTAATGAATTTCCTATAATTAATTGAGTCAGAGGTGATACACACACACATTGTGTGGATCAACCACGATGGCCGAGGCAATATCATGGGCCAGCGATTTTAAAGAGATGACTTGCTGCATTTGCTACACAGACAGTCATTTCTGTAAGCCGACAATGTAGCCACTTGCACTTTCTGTACATGATTGTTGTGTCCACTTTGCAGTAAAGAGACGTATAATCCGAAGTAGTATTTCTACAGATCTTAATCAGGAACCATAAGCCAAACGTTGATGCTTTAAGCCATCCTGCAGTTGTCATGATGCACAATTTAAAGCCCGAGATTATTGCAGATAAAACATGAAAGGACATTAAGCATGTTTTGTTTGCATAGTAAATGCTACATGGTTTCTATTCTTTTTTAGTATCAAACTTTGAAGTAAGGCATAGAATTTGCATGCCCATAAAACCCATGGAAATGTTTTATTACTGATTTTGATACTTGGCTGTGGTTAGTCTTTATTGTCTTAGTGAAATGTACCGGTAATTTGCACTCAAATTCTTATGTATTTTCATAAGAATTTTGATTCTAGATACTAAGATTTATATTAATTAATTAATCCTGCTAATTTATTTCTACTTAGACGGTGTGAATATTTTGTTCTCTCTTTTTAAATTAATGCAGTTTGAATTTGAATGCAGCTTAGGAGAACGAATATTTCTTCAGTCGTAGATCTTAAATCTTAGATTTTAAGTTTATTTAATTGAATTTTGTGTCTTCAGATTCAAATGGTACAGTTGTGAGCAACAACAATACATCGAATGGTTAGCTCTAAGGGGTTTTTCTTTCACAAAAGTCATTTGCATTTTCTATGCTTGTTCAGAAGAATGTTGATAATTTGCCTGTAAAGTTAGTTATTCGCATTGATTGAGAATAGTAGTCTCAGCGATTGGCGTCTTACTGATTCAGATAATAATCATATTTACTGAAAAGTCTACAATATGTGCAGGATCATGGGCTTCAGTGTAGTTATTAGTTTTAGTTCAATGGCTTTTGCAACAAGACTTGTCACATCTTGCACCAAGTGGAAGCCGGTAGTGCATACAGTTGTATTTTCAAGTATATAATCCACGAAAATGGGCTTTTAAGTTTTAGTAAGGCTTCCATGGGAGTTCAATTTAATTAACTACTTGGAGCTATTTCATTTTATTGAAGGTTCTACAGTGGATTGAACACGTCATTAACAAGCGAACAAATTCAACATTTTTCAGCACCTTTCAAACTCCAGTTCCAGTTGCATTCACTAAATAGAAAAGGACAATTAGGAAGCTGTTTGCACTCAGAAATTGAATCTTGAATATCCAATGAAGAGGATCGTTGAAACTTGATATTTTTTGATAGTAATAGTAATCTTCCTAAGTTCATTCATTCTGTCAATATTTTCTTGTGTTTGCATGAAACGATAGACCATTTAAAGCACTTGAGTAACAGGTTCTGACATTGGCTAAGTATTTTGTCTTGATGCCACTTGCACTGGATACTGGAAATAGAATGCAAATTTTTTTTCTCACTTTTGCATTTGCTTCTGGATCCAGGAATGATTATATTGTGACTGCCTGAGATTCATGAAAGTAGTTTAAGGCAGTAATATTAGGTAAATTTGTTTGGTGATGAATAGTTCTGATGCCTTAGCCTCAACGGTTATACAGCTGCTGGTTATTGTATGTTGAAAAAACAATCTGTGAAGTTCATACATTGCTTTGCTTGTTAATAAATGACATTTGTTGCTGTAAGAATATAACCACAATATGCAGAACATACCAAGTATTATTTATGTTGTAAGTTAACTTTGTATAAAGATATAAAAGATTTTTATTTATGCTGATAGAAATTTATTGGTAAATACGAGGGTCGTTCCATAAATAAGTTACAAAACGATGCAGTTTAGTTAGTTTTTATAATGAAACAAATCTAAAATATACGTTTCCAAAATATATGTTTTGTGCAGAATTTAATGACAAACAGAAATATTGTTGTTTCATAAATATGACATCATTTTTATGACATTTTGTGCACGTATAACACAGTGAGTCTGTGAATTATTTTACCCAACAACGTCTTACATCACAAACATGGAATTGAAAATTTTCATCTAATAAACATCTAACAAGTCAGTGAAAAGATGTACAAGTATGAGTAAATGTTTTAGATGTAAATTTTGAAATTACTATTTCATTTTTCAACATATTCGCATTGCTCATTTAAACATTTGTCCCACCAAGCAACATGTTTCTAAATGCACACTGTGAAAAATGACGCTGGTTGCAGCTCGAGCAACTGACTAACGGCCTTTTGTGCCTCCGTATCTGGGGCAAATTTCTGGCCGCCAACATTTTTTCATGGGACCAAAAAATGGTAGTCACTGAGTAGCATTTAGTGTGCACTTATTCCAGATATTGGAATTAAATGTGGCGCAAGGATTTCTTTGGGAATAGGGAAGAACATGTTCTGTGTTGAATTGAATTGTAAACATTTTTTATTGTTGACAGGAACCGCAATGTAAATAAATTTCTGATGCATTGAATGCCTTTACTAATAATGTGACTGTCAGAATGACCATTCAAAATAGTGAACAGCAGGTATTTGACTCTGGGTTATTTGATAAGAAGTCATTCTTATTAACGGTTATATACCAGCAAATAGCTACATTTAGTCTGCAGGTTGTAACAAGAATTATGCAGTTTGTACACAGTTGGTCACAAATCCCAGCATATCTATGGACTATTCCAGGAAATAATATGCAGTGTTTTATCCAGATTCCAGGCCTTCAGTGTGGGGAATTGACTTGGCTGGAGGGCAAAGGACACAGTTCAATGCAAAAGTTTGTCAGTGCTGAGAGTTTTTGGTGGAATTTTTGTATTTGTTTGGGGGGAGGTTCCTCCTATCTGGCCTGTATAAAGCACTGATTAATGTTCATGTCTTATCTGTCAATAATAAATTAAGTTTTGAAAATAAGACTGATCTTCCTGTTTAAAATATCTTACATAAGTTGAAGATATTATTTAGTAAAACATTGTATTTTGCGTGAATAGAGATGGTCTTTTCACTATCTCCAAAAATACAATTGTTGCAAATATGAAATTGCAGGCTTTTAGTAAACATGAAAATGAATATGTTGAATTTGAAACGAACAATGGAGAATTTGTTTAAAATTAAATGGCTTCAGTGGTTTGTATTATTTATAAATGAAGTTTCAACTGTTAGCAAAGTCAGTTTCTCAGAAGCTTTTGATGTGTCAACTGACTTCATGCTATCAATTACTAATGCAAGATTTTGAATAGAAAGAGACCATGAAGCCCAATCAATCAGTGTTGCAATAAATAGTTCAAACAACTTTCAACAGAATAGTCAACTAGTTTAAAAAGCATCTATCAAGCTTAGTATTTAAATAGGCAATAGTGTCAAACTATATAAATATAAATTATATAAATATAAAGAAGAGATAGTACTTAAAGTAAAACAAAAGGCCAAACAACAATGGATGACACATGACATTGTAAACCTCATGGGAGAAAGAAGAAAGGCAAAATCAGCAGATATGAACAAATATCACTGGCTAAATAAAACAAAGAAGAATGCCAAAGAAGATGGCTTAACACAGAATGCAAGGAAATGGACAAGAACAGAGGCAAAGAGAACATTCACAAGAAAATCAAGGAATTAGGTAGAATGAAAAAGTGGGTCACCAGTAGCAACTGCATAAAAAGCAAAGCAGGCCAAATACTAACAGAGGAAGACGATTATTCAGCATAGATGGGAAGAATATACAAAACAAACTATCATTATGAAAGAAAAATAAAGCCCATAATCAGAAATGCAAAAGGACTTAAAATCTTAGATGAAGAAGTAGCATCAGTACTGAAGGACATGAAAAAGAAAAAAGCTGCTGGACCGGATGGCATCACTATTGAAATGATACAAAAGACACAAGACATTGGAATCTCAAAGACAACTGAACTACTGCTAAACCTAATCTATGATAACAGAACAATTTGTGAAAAAAATGGGTAAGTCAATCATTCATATTCCGAAAAAAATGCTACAGACTGTAAATCATTCAGAGCAGTTATCCTAATTAGCCATCTGGAAAAATTACTTTTGAAAATACTGCTAAGGAAAAAAAAGAATAAAATTAGACACAAGGCATCTGAAGAACAATTTAAATTCAAAGAGGACTGTGGCTGTAGAAATGCAACATACATTTTCAGAATGTTAAGTGAACAATGTATTGAGATGCAGAAAGACTTGTAGACATGTTTCATTGATTATGAAAAGGCTTTCGATAATGTCTGGCATAATGAGCTTTTGAGTGTCTGAAAGGAGCAGGGATAGACGGAAAAGATTTAAGAATATTTACAGAAATATATTGGAACCATTCCGAACCGGAAAACAACACTTTGAATAAATGGAACAACTGGAAAATGGTTTCAAATATTAAAAGGTGTCAGACAGGGATGTGGATTATCTCCAGAATTTTTTGATGCATATGGAGAAGAGATCATGGAAAACAAGGAGGACTTAGAAGGAGTCAGAGTGGGTGGACAGAACACTAATAACCTAAGCTTTGCAGATGATGCAGTGTTGATATTGGATTCACGGCAAAAATTGCAGGAACTGCTAAAGCAAGTAAATAGAAAAGCGAGAAGAAAGGTTTAAGAGTAAACATAAAAAACATTCTGCATAGTGATATCCAAGAAGACATTCCGAATTGTGAAATCAACATAAATGCAGAGAAAATTAAACAAGTCATAACATTCAAATATCTAGGAAGCTGGTTCACCAGTGATGCGAAAAGTGAATCAGACATAAAAGCAAAAATAGGAATGGCCAAAGCAGCCTTTGGCAATTTAAAACACATACTAACAAACAGACATTTAGCAATAAAAACAAGGTTTAGGGTTTTAGAATGCTATGTTTGGCCAGTCATGTTATATGGTGCAGAAACTTGGACTATCTCTAAAGTCATGAAGAAAAAGCTTGTCGCTGCAGAAATGTGGTTCTTAAGAAAAATGATGAAAATATCTTGGACTGAAAAGAAAACGAATGAATTAGTACTCGAAATTGCTATCTACAATATGTAAAAGACAACTTCAATTTTTGGACATATAATGAGAAAGAATGGAATAGAAAACCTGGTAACTACTGGAAAAGTCAAATGCAAAAGATCAAGAGGAGGACAAAGAATGACGTATATCAGTAGTCTACTGACTGATGTAAAAGGGGCAACTACAGAATTAGGACTCATGCAAGCAACAAACAACAGAGAGAAATGGAAGTCCATAGTCGTCAACATAGAAATACACGACACCTGAAGAAGATATAAATGTCAATACACAAATTGAAAAACTTGGCTAGCTGCTCTTATTAAACAAGTTCTGTTTTACTGGTAGGTTATATTTGTACATGGAAATATTGCAGGGCCACACCAGGCAGAATAAGGCATCAGAGTTGAGGTACAGAGCAAAATCGCTGCACAATTGGTAAATTATCATTTGTTGTGAGTATAAATCAGCAGTTAAAATAATTTTTAAGCCTACAAAATCTGCAGGTGGCACGTAATAATGATTTTCTGTCTGGATCCAAAAGCTTGTTTAAAAAGTACCTAATGCTAATAAGTTAATCAGGCCAAATGAGCTGCCTGATAAAACACTTCACATTCAAGAGTATTAATTATTGCTAGTACGGTAAATGCACTGCTGCTAATCACAATTTCTTAACTGCTTTTACTAAATGACTAGTTATCGACACCACCCTTTGTGACATTTTTCTTTGCTTGACCGAGTTGGATTTGTTGAGCATTGGAGCCAAATTGAATTGTACTCATCGTTTCTGATAAGTTATCAACGTCTGGACTTGTCATGACAAACAGACAGGCCTACAGGGAAGATATATAGTGTATCAAAAGTAGACACAATTAGTAAGATTTATAAAATTCTTATCTATAATTAATTATATTATAGATAACTGTTATACATACAAATGGATCAAATGCTAGTGTTTTGTGAAAATATGTGTATATCATAATAGCTATTAAACAAATGTTAAAATGAGCTGTAGCCTACATGCTGCTTGGCAGTGTCTTACCTTCGCATCTCCACCTAAAGATGGTTGGAGAATATGTGTGAGCTTAGAATTTCGATATGGAACGTGAAGCTGTCCGGTTCTCAAAGCTGTAAACACCTAACAAAATAGGGAACTGTTTTTAGTGATTAACTCTACAAAACTCAACAAGTCAACTTACAACAGTCATACTTTTTCAAAGATGTTACAGTTTCAAGTTTCATTTTTTCATATATCAATTTGATAGTGTCTGATTTAGATCTACAAAGTATACCAGTTTTTGCATAATGAACTTCTGTGGTGCCACTATCATAATGCCATAGGGCATCAGTTGTGGCAAACCAAATCCAAAACTGAATTAGAGTAAGGTAAAGCTGGAAAGGTCAGTCAGATAGGTGGGGGAGCAATCTAAATGAGATGGACCAACCCAAACAGATATATAATGTTTAGCCTTTAAATAGTGTAATTTCAAGAGGTTTGGGAGGCATTAACCTGTGCGAAATCCATAATTTAACTTTGGCTCCATTTATTGTTTCAAATGTTACTTCCTTTTTTCCCAAGCTCTTCCATTTGCATTGGCATAAACTTTGATGACAAATTGGGAGATCCAACCCCTGTACATTCCCCCTTCTCTATTGTAGCCTCTCAAAAAGTAGGGAGCTTAAGCCTAGAGGCCTAATAGACATTTACGACTATGTCCATTTGTCCACAAGCCTTGCACTAAAAAAATTGTCCTCCTTGGTCCCACCCTCTTCTTGAACAATTTGCATTTGTGGCCTTTTGTGCTGCTATAGTGCGCTAACTTAAAGAATCATTCATATGGCCATCTACTTTCCCAGTCATTATTTTGTATGTTTCTATCAAATCCCATCTCTCTCTTGTCATTTCTAATGCTGTCAATCCACAATACTGAAATCTTTTTTCATAGCTTATATTACGGCTTCCGATGACCATATTTGTTGCTCGTCTTTGCACATTTCTAAAAGCTCTATATCTTTTTTAAAAATGGATTCCATGCCACAGCTGTAGTCTAGATGAGGCCCATACTAATGTCATATATTATATAGTTTTAAAAATATCTTTGTCTTGACTCACTATTGTTGTTATCATTATTTCAAACATCCGGTGGACCGGTTGCCCTTTTTTCTGCCTACAAACCATTGTTGAGATGGATTCATACTTCTATGGATGATCACCCTCAAGCCTCTTTCTTCCTCTGTGGTTAAAACCCCCAAAGCATTACCATGATTAGATTTTCCAACAAGCATTACAGAACATTTGCCCATAGTAAAAACACTCTACCAACCCTAAGACCATTGGAAGCAGTTTCTTCAGATTGTTGTGAGTGGGGCTTTTGGAGAAGTGTTTGATTGTGGTTGTGTGTTTAATCCCTAGATGGCGTTGTGGTGGTGGTTGTGTTGTGTGGATTGTGGGCTTGGGTTGTTCTATGTCTTTGCTTGTGCTCTTCCGGGTTGTGGTGGTCATCTTCCGGTTGAAAGTTTGGTTGATGAGTTTAGAATTTAATAAACTTTTACAGAATCGTCTTTAATCTCCTATGGGTGGTAGGTTTAAAGGAATTAAGAGGAGGGTTTCAGTATCTATCTATTCCTACGATTTGGTGGCCCTCCTCCCGGATTTAGGAGCCCCAACATGTTGCCAGAACAATCACACAACACAACCACCACCACAACGCCATCTAAAGATTAAACACACAACCACAATCAAACACATCTCCAAAAGCCCCACTCACAACAAGATCCTCCTGTAAAATTTTAACACCAAAAGAGTCAATATGCTGCACATCTTTAGTTTTGACCATTTAACTGCTTGTACTTACTTGTCCTACTCAGCCGGATACAGCCATTACTCCTTAAGACTTAATGAGACCACAACAATCTGGATTCACTCCCGGCAGATCCACTATAGATGCCATCCTAGCGTTAAGACTCCTTTGAGTTACACCGGGAGTTTGACCGCCCCTGAATGTAGCCTACCTGGACATTAAGGCTGCATTTGATTCGGTGGATCGGACCGCTTTATGGAAAGCATGTCCATTTGTCAAAGGAATTCCAGATATTTTGCTCCGTCTGATAGAAGATTTGCATCAGAATACAGGAGCTAGCATCCGGTCGGTCAAAATCTCTCAGCTTGATTCTCAACTACATCTGGTGTGAGACAGGGTTGTATACTTTCACCAATCCCTCTTCTGCATTGCCATCGACTGGATCTTAGATCACATGTCTGTGAACCATGGCATTAGCGTTGTCACACCGCTTCACAGACCTGGTCATTTGTTGATGATACAACAACTCATTTCTACCTTCTGCTAACCAATGCCTCTGAATACTCTCTAGAGTTTCAGCCATAATGTTTGCTCCAGTTTTGGTATGAAGGTTTCTGACTATTGTTGTTAGTTACAGAACCTAGGATGTGGATCACAGCCCTCCTCTATCGTGATTGATGGGGAGTGTGATTGAGTCAGTAGACAGTTTCACATACTTTAAGCGTTGCAGTCCTCCAATGGACATTGTCATCAAGATCTGACCAGACGCATCACCCCAGCCTAAGACCACCGCCATGTTCTCCTGCATAATATCTGGCAGGACAGACGTCTCTCTCTGGTCATCAAGCTTTTCGTCTGTACCAGACACTTGTTCTGTCTGTCCTACTCACGCCGAGACCTGGACCTTAGAGCGCCCCTCAGATCTAAGTGGCCCCCAGCTGGAAGCCTTCCATATGAGGTGCCAACGTCAGATCCTTGGAGTACACTGGATGACTTCATTACCAACGCGGAGATATCCTCACGGACTGGATTACCATCACTCAATGAACTGATGGGCAGGCGCCGCCTTTGCCATTTTGGACATGCAGGTTGAAAGTTTGAAGAGACAGTTCCTGTTCAATAAACTTTACAGAATCGCTGCCACGTCGTATCTATCCATCGGTCGTCCACCTGACCGATCAAGAGCGCTGTCCTGGTCGTCCCAGGAAAAGATGGATCGACCACCATCCGTTCCCAGACCAGAGATTCCATCAAAACACATCTCCAAAAGCCCCATCCGGCAAGGTCCTGGTAAAATTTTGACATCAAAAGAGTCCCCGCCGGCTACGCACTTTAGTTTTGACCATTTGATGATGATTTACTTGTCCAAGGGATGACAGTGACTTGTTGATTGCTGCCGCTTCAGCCAATCGCTGCCCAGTTGCCTCTGATTTGCTGACACGCTCTGACCCTGCAAGGTCACACAAGGTCAAGGTTCCTGTGGACGTGGCACCAGTCGATTTGTCAGATCCTCGAACTGTGACCATGAAGATCAGATGAGACCGTGAACTGAAATATTCACATGATTTGCAAATGCAGTAATGCCAACAAAGGCAGATTAAGCCATTTCATAGCCTCACTGTCCTTTGGATGTTGACTTTTGCCTGACTGATCATATACCTTCCCCAAAACTATTTTAAGAAAGGCTGAGCGCCTAAGAATAAGCAGCTACTGTTGTGCTGCTTCCAAGGCGCTATAGAAATCCATGAGATTTTACTTTACTTTTACGTTATTTCAATTAAAGTGCAAAAATTATAGTCAAAAGGCATATAAAGCATTAAATCTATTATTGTATTCTTGTTTTCGTGGAAGTGACGTGCAATTTGGCAGAATATTATTAATGTAATATTAAGAATATTTTAAGTTAAGTTTCGACTGTATTTTGTTCATTAATAGATGCAGCTACATAATTAATAGCCTGAAAACTATTCACAATATTAAGAAGAGCAATTCATTTATTGTGTCAGGAGCACAAATTATGAAATGATATCAGACGATATCTGTGAAATCGTCTGGATCTCTTTTATCCTTTATGGAGAATCTAACAACATGTCTGTTCTGAAGATTAAATCATTTAAGAACTGAATTTTTATTAGTTCTTAGTCAGATTTTATCTCTTCCTTCGATTTTTTTGCTCTGATATCATTTTTCTTTTCTTAAACAGTATATAATTCTGTAATGTTGATTCTGACATTAGGTCCTAAGGAGCATAATAAATTGTCACTTTAATAATAATCATAATCATAATAAAATAATTATTATTATTTTTTATTATTATTTACCTAATTACACAGCCAGCCAGCCACCATATAGCAATGATATCGTGTTACATAACATGGCACTAATGACAATAACAACAATAATAATGTGAACTTGATTTACCTTTCTGAGTTCATTTTTGTTGAGGCCACTGCTCTGTTTTTTCCTCCTAATTTCATAATTTCATTGATGTCTTTAATTGAATTAACTTCCATTTCAATTATTCCGGGCAAAACAATCTTGTTCCCTTGCGCTCTGACATCCAAACTGTTGATGGAAGGACTGAGCAGATCGTGGACAGTCTCATTGTAGATCTCGATCATCGAAGCCTGCATGTACAATTATATTTGCACTCATTTTAATAAATGTTATCGGGGAAAAGTAAAAATAGTGTATAACTTATGCTGATTTCTTGAAAAATAAACGAACAGAACTGACCGATCTACTTCGACAATATTTAACGTTTTCAATAAACAAAAATCAAAAAGTATATATAACCAGAAACCATAGCATAAGTTGAGGCTTTACCTTAAGTGAGTATTCAACATTGTCTCTATTCTGACAGATTTCTAAGAGCTCCATAAGCGACCTATTACATACAAACAATAGATAGGTCACACAATATATATGTTGAAACAAGATTTCTGCAGCAGTGCTTATTTCACAAAATTTCTTCACAGTCTGGCCTTGAAAACCTCAATTTGTTTTATCATTACAAGTTTTAAATAAAAACAAGTCAAAATATATGTTGAAACAAGATTTCTGCAAATATATATGTTGAAACAAGATTTCTGCAAATATATATTTGAAGTCCTAGATATGTTGAAACAAGATTTCTCTGTTTTCCCAACAAATAATTTGTTTTATCAGTACAAGTTTTAAATAAAACTGCAAAAAAACATTGATTTCCAGAGGTAAAAACTTAGATCATTGCCAATATTGGAAATAAAGTAAAAACTAAGATCTTTGCCAATATTTAATAAAATACAAGTTTGACAGAATAGATTTTAAAAATAAACCTTGCAGTATTAATTCTTTCTTTCTTATACTTTCAAAGTAGCTATAATGAATTCAAATAAATGCAGAATAGTTAAGAACTGGTTTAAAGCTAATAAAATAATTTACTACAATTATAATTTGCTCAAACTGCTTCCATAGTATTTGCCTTCTCTGGGTTACACAATTACGGTAGACCTTGACCAGTGCCTTGTTTGCACTACAACTAAGCTAAACACTTGCAATCAATGTACTACTTTTGCAATTGAAAGTGCTTCTAAGTTCTTAATGATTACTCAGAAGAGATGCTATACTATTGTTGCATTACAGTTTAGTAGTTTACACAGTATTCTTGGCTAAGAGCTCCTCATGCTATGATTGTATAGTATGCACTTCTACGTTGTTGCCTGTTGAAAAAGGCCTATGACAAACACAGCAGTGCCGCAGTTCTAACCACAAAGAAACCCATTGGAAGTATGTAGTACATAGGAAGTCTGATCACCTGACATTCACTCCTGGGTTATCTCCAGGTCCCTGCATTGTGAAGGTCTTTCCAGAACCAGTCTGTCCATAGGCCAAGATGCAAACATTGTAGCCGTCTACACAAGAAGTTATGATTGGCCTTGTGTCCTCATACACCTGAAAGTAATGCATTAATGCAAAAAATATACGTTTGATAATGATTAATGAAGATCAGCAAACATTTTTATAATATTGATTTCAATTCTTGCACAATATTACTATATGTAGACTAATTCAGATATTCATAGCAAGATATGAAGATCATGTTGGACAATGGTTAAATACCAATGAAATTTTTAAATGTTATGTTAAAATGGAATGTTTACATTGATAGCAGCATAGTGCACTGTGTTATATTACCTCTTCCTGTGTTGACTGAGGTGTGTAAACCTTGTCAAATGTGTACGGTTTCTTTGAGTTTGGTGTGATGACTTCAGTGTCAGTTGGAAACCTGAGGCAACACTTGGATCGACTGTCGTAACGACAGCGTAAAAACACTCGAATGTTGCCTCTCAGTTCCTGAAGCTAAGAAGTACACACATACATACATATGTTAATATGTTAATATGTATATATATAAGGGCTGGTAACGATTAAAATTTTCTTGTTTGATTAATCGAAAAAATTTTTAATCGATTAATCCATTAGTTTTGATTACATTAATTACATATCGCTTGTAATGATGGAAAGACTGTTGATGCCCGGTGGATCTTAACCTCCAGCCTAGATCTTTCTCAGCATTATCTGGTGGTAGCGGTGATATGAAATCGTTGGTCGAGTGGTCTGGCCTTCGCGTCTTCAGGGGGCCGCGATGGATTCGTTTCTATTTTGCAATAACACTGTCCAGCTGGCTTTTCACAGTTTAATTTCGACGAAACAAATCACACACAGTCATTTCCAAAACAGATGTTTAACAAATTTCTTTCTAAACCAGTTCTTGACTAAAAACCTCTTATTCAATTTCAGTTCTTATCGTTTCTATGACTCTGCTCCGCCGCCTCGTTTTCAGTTTTTCGTTCACGGTGTTTCCAAGCAGGAGTGACACATCACTGCTATCTGTCAATCAGGTTCCGCACATTCTGATTGGTTCTCTGATTCCTAGATAGCTTCTAAATCTAAATGTCCGGTTTCTATATTTCTTGTGTTCAAACAAATAGCTATCTAATAAAGTCTGATACAGTTTTTATGCAATAAATTCAATTATAAACTCTCATTCTATGATTAAAAAAATATATCTCTCTGAGAGAGAAAAAATATGATATAAAAGCACATGCTTCAGTGACTTTTTAAAATGGCCTGTCGTAAAAATGTCTTTACAAGCTTTTTGCTTATCTCCTTGTATTGTCTACTTTGCCGTCTGCAGTTAGCTTTAAAAAAAACAAAAGTGCTTGCTCATCTCTCCCCTGAAATGCTTAACTGCAACATTGCTTTCATTACTCGCCATTGTTGTCTGAACTAAATAGAAATATAGTAAGTCGAGTAGGTATTCAAGTAAATAAGTTTTTAAAATATTAAAATTTAATCGAAAAATTAATCGATTAAAGAAAATTTAATCGATTAAATTTTTTTATGATTAATCGATTAATTAATCATTAATATCCACAGCCCTAATATATATATGTATAAACAAAACCTTCATTTGACGTTGCAAGTACCCAAAGCATTGAGATCGCCAGCAGTTTGGACTAATGGAAATGATGGACCAACATTTCACTAAGACTAAGATTACCTTCTTCAGCCATGAAACGTTTTTAATGCTTTCATTATAACATATTCAAACATTCTTCCTCTGCCTCCTCCTCTTCTTCTTCCTCAAGTGGATAGTAAAACAAAATTCCAGTTTCAGAGAGAAAGTTGCTTAGAGATGATGAAAACCAGAAACTATTAGAATAATTGCATTCATCAAAAGACAGAGAAGAATATAAATGTAACTGAGAAACCTTCAAGTTTCTGGCACACTTTTAGAACATTAACATGATTTTAAACAAAATTAAAACTGCATTGATTATACACTAACAACAAAATAACCAAGTTTCAAGTCACAAATGATTCTGTACAGAGAGTCTAAAGATTTCTGTCATTTATAGAAGCGGAATAGAACCGTACTGTGTTGTAAAGGAGTTTTCTTTGCAAAGCTTCCTTTCGATATAGTTCCCTCATATCTTCCAATTCCTGCATTGCTCCCGAATCACTTTGACAAAGTTGGTCAAACCCATTTCTTACCTGTAAACAAACAACATTTTGACCATAATATCTGTTCTAACATCACGTCAAGCACCTAAGAATAGCCATCTACTGTCGTAGGTCTACTACTTTATAAGTGCTACATAAATACAAGAGATATTCGGTTTGCATTGTTGACTGCTAATAAGATGCATTTTTAAGCAGGTTGAAAATCAGGAGCAACCAGAGTTTGTTTTTCAGGGTTGAGGACAACTTCCTTTTGCTCATTCAGAATTTACATTCAAAGTAATAATTTTGATGTTTTTTTCAAATGGTGAAAGATTTTTTCAAAACTTTAGAACTTTCGTCAATAAATCTACGAATCACTTTTGTGACTCTCACAATATAAAACACAAATTTTCTCTATCACTTATTCTGCAAAATAGAATGCAAAATGGAACTGTTCCTTTGGTCAGCTTTTCTATCCTCAACCTTAAAATTCCAACGAGTACAGTCACGATAGAATTTTATGCATAGAAGACCATTGCTGAGTGCATTATTACAAAGGCCTGTGCTGTAGAAGTTTCCATAAAAGATAAAGCAACAAAGATTGATCAGAATCGAGTGTTGGGAAGCAGTGATGCAGACTAGAAGCATTCAAGTTTTAACCCGTTTCATTTTGCTTTAAATCATTATTTATTAATACAATAGAACTTCGTCATAATGGACTTGGTTATAATGTATATGCGGTCATAAAGTACCGCAATGTACGGTCCTGTGTGAAGTGCCTGTGTGCCACCATATTGGATTGCAGTGGATATAACATACTTTGGATATAACCAAATTCTACAGACCGGCTAAGTTCACTGTGACGAAGTTCTGCTGTAATAATTAATTTATGATGACGCATCCTACTTCGTATAGCATCTTCTTAAATGATCCAAAGAATTCCGCTGCTTCCATCTGGAGACTTTTGTGAGATTTGTGAAGATTTCGCGTCTGTTTATTCACAGACTGCAGCGTATGAGGGTCGAGAATGGTCTGAGACATCAAGAAAAAATAAATGATACAGTACCGGTAAAATCTGAGAGGGCAAATGAAAAATGGGACAATCTCAACGTCCCATAAACCCTCATTTTGACCACTAAAATTAATAAAAAAAAATTGAATGTTGGCTAAAATGTATGCACTTTTTTAGCTGATTAAAGACTTGCAAAGATAGATGAGATAGAGTTAGATGGAAAATCTAAAACTCTAAATTGTGAACCTACAGCTGCCTTTTTCTGTGCTGCCGTTCTTGGTCTTTCTCTTTGCAGAGATTCTAGTTTGGCAACAGTCGACGCTAAGTCTGCCTCCAAAGTAGAAACGTTTTCTTGCAGTGAATGTACCTAAAGAGTAAACAACTTGAACCTAATATTAAAATGTCAGTTTTATAAAACTCCAAGGACCCTAAATTCATCAATGAAAATACATTGCAATAAGCTGCAAAAACAGTCATTGATAATTTTAATAAATTATTTATATAACAAAAAGTTCTAACAAGTGGAATGTATTAAATAAGAAGTGTATGCAATGGAATGGATAATGTAATGCAATGGACAAATGATATAGCTCCTTATACAAATTATTCACAGGCAAGAGATGAGTGAAGACAAAGAAAGATCTGCAGTGATAAGCTAAGAAATCAATACTTGGTATTTCAAAAGAGAAAAATCTATTCAAAAGTCTCAGAACATGCACAGTAGTTAATCCAAGGACTATTCTCCAGTAGGTAATTAAAGCCTGATTAATTTCTTGCCTTTTTCTCAGCTGTTTTCCTAGCGACCTTTTCTTTTTCATAAGCCTCGGTCAAACTGTTCACCTTTTCTTGCTGTAAGACAAAAAATAAATAGAATATATCCTGCAATAATAATTATAGCAGCAGATGGATAAAAATATCAGTGCAAGAACTTCTACAACTGTTGCAAATGCAACTCTGAGTCATTCTGTGACCCACTGACATTTCTAGCCAGAATTGAATTACTGAGGTACCGGTATATTCCATAAGTAACTGTTTAATTGATGGAAAAACTACTGATAATGAAGATTTTAAAATTGGTTCCAAATAGAGAAATGAAAATAGAGAGAGGGAGACAGTGAGGTTTTATAGTATATTCTTGTAAACCTAGATTAACATTAATGGTTTTTATTTATGCCTGTTATATTAAAAGAAAGTTTAACGAGAGAATTTATGAAAAGTTTATAACTATCACCTGCAGAGCTTATCAGTTATATACATCAAATGCTTAATCAAAATATTTCTACACATTTGGTTTGCACGTGAGTAAGACATTTTGAGATTTTAAAGGCATACAACCTCGGACTGTTAGAACAAAATGATGCATAAAACATGAAATTGCTAGTGAAACTGCAGACACTGACATTTGGAACATTTCTCCCTCAAAAAGAGCTCGTTCAGGCCTTGATAGCTGATACTTATGTGACTTCAATATACTACATTCTGCTTTAAATTATGTTTTGACTATTAGCATTACTATTAGTGTTGTCCTTTAATCGCGATTAACGTGCGATTAACGCGTTAATCTGTTATCGCGATTAATTTTGTTAATCGCGATTAAAAAATTAATGGCCTCATATTTCTCTAAAAAAAACTTTTAAAACTGAACTTGAAAGTGAAAATGTCGCGAGTTTTTGTTTAAAGTTGACAGAAATGGATGATGCATGTGCTATATAATATAATGTTATGCTGTGTTATTTTGCTGAAAGTCTGTTCTGCAACTGGTGCATTGTTTATATCAATTTATTTACTACTTCGGGACCAGAATAACGTTGCTAAAGAAAATGCGATTAATCGCACGATTAATTGCGATTAAATAAATTAATCGTTGAACAGCACTAATTACTATACATCATGATGATAATTAAGTCAAGGCAGTGAGGCAAAACATCGGATGACGCCAAAATCACAAAAAAAGCCGCAGATGGAATGAATGTCAACTGACAGGCAATCACTCTTACCAAAGACTGAACATTGCTGTTCAGTTGGTGAATTTCTTCATCTTTTTTCAGCATTAAATTTGCATCTGCTGCATTCTTTGGATGTGAAACTCCTAGAAATAGGAAATTTTCATCTGAGAACATCAGAAATCAAGCATTGCCATCAATAGATCGACAAGCTGTGATGTAAGTGAGCAAGGCTCTCAACAGTTGGCGTAGAGACTCAGATATTGGTTCATGTTCGGTCAAGATGAGCTCATATTGCACTCAACCATAAATAAATGCATCCTGTAGGTATTTGATAAAAGGGCGAGAGGAAATTCTCTTAGACTGGCCATTGAATATGAAGATGCCAGCACGCAATGGTGCAAATGTTCTCCAAAAAGTGTAATTATGGAATTTTCTCTGCTTAAATCCATTCATTTACATATTGCTCCATTAACACAACATTACATTACAACAGAGCCTTTACTCTATAGCTTTTCAACTACAGATGTACATGGTTTTTGCATCAATATTTCATATTGTGCAATGAAGAATAAATATTGTCTCATTCAGTTAGTCCTGTTACCAGGATTTCTATGCCAGAACTTTGATGAGTGGTTTTCCAAAGGGTTAGTCATGAATTACAAAGTGTCTCATTTGATGAATGAACGATCCATTAAACAGTTCTTTGAAATGTGAACTGAGGGAATATATGGAACTAGTATTGTATATTCTGAAATTCTGATAAGGCCACCATCTTGATGACTCAAATGAGCATATTTCTAGATGATTCCTTTGACTAAAAACAGTGGCAATATTCAAAATAGGACTTTGTGCACAATCAATCCTGTGGCTGGTGTGGACAAAGAAAATGGGTATTTTCTTTTTGCTTTCTGCTAAATGACACAATCTGGGTTCAGTCCAATGTGATATTTTCAATGTGATATTTTCAATGTGATATTTTCAATGTGATATTTTCAAATCGGACTAAGCTGATAACTTTAATTATCACTTAGGAAAAGGTGAGAGATTGCATTTGCAATTTTTAGAGGAGGCAGTTTAGAAAAGAAATCCAATGACTCTTGTTAGAAATCTTCACTTCACTGATCATGATCAGCGCTGAATCAGATTTAAAGTTTTTCGGTTTTAAGTTTCATTTAAAGTTTAAAGCTCTTTAGTCCATGTTATATAAAGAAACCTCGAAATGCTTGAAATCTACTTTTTACAGCTCATTAAGAATTTTCAGTGAAATCAGAGATAGAAGATCTCTCACCTATCTCTCCAACTGTTAGGTAAGTTTCAATGCACTGTCCTGGATCGTAATTGCACGACCTGAGAGTGGCCAACATGTCGTACTTGTCCTGCCAGTTAGGCAACGCTTCCTGGAAATGGCAAAAACAAATGCCGACAAATGTCTAATTTAACCGACTGCAAGAACGAGTATGCAAAGAATTAATTAAGATACAGAATAACTAAATTTGGACTGTAACAGAATATCATTTTGAAAATAGCAGTGTGCAAGCCATGTCTGCCATGATTCAAACAACATTCAATCGAGAATATATCAATAAAAAATATGTTATTGTCAATAATTTCGGTCCTTGTAACAGCGTCCATTGTAGCATTTGCACATTTACCTCGATCGGTTCCATCAAGGCCTTGGTGACGGGTGAGTGCAACTCCCAGGCCAAAGGCAGACACACCATGATGCCTTGACGTTTGTCAAAATAGTGATTCACATTGATTCTTTTCTAAATGGAACATGTTACATAAACTGCAACTGAAAAAGTTTAATATGTGAGAATTTCTCAAACTTAAATGAATCAAATGAATCAATGGTGTCATTCTCCAAAAGTAGATCACATGTTTCGCAGTGGCTTATCGCCTTATCCAGGCGAAACATGAGCTTAACACAGTGTTTAACTCTTCAAGGCTGACTCAGTGAGAAGGAACATTTGTGTCTTCGGCATACACCTGTTCATCAGCATGGAGTGAAAATCTAATTAGAATTATCTGCATAATGTGTTGTTTATGGTCTTCATATTGCACTGAGTTTTGCTTGACATGTGAACAATAATTAATAGGTACTAAAACTGGTAGATGCAGCTGTCTATCAAAAAGGGTTGAGTGACTTAACAAAGCAGTAACACACAAATGCACACAAGAATTGGATGGTGACAGCAACTTGGAACTCAAAACGCTTTAGACTGTGTCCAACACATTAATAGGATATTAAACTAAATGGAAATAATTGATACTGCATTGGGATAATAAAAATAAGAATGAATATATTATAAAAATATATTAATTGATGTAGCATATATTAATTATGATTACTTCTTATGGATATTTTACATTTGGAGTAAATGCATATTGTAATTTAAATGCTTCAACAGACAACAGTGGTAAAGATCATCTTTACAGCATCGAGATAAGAATCTCTATCCAACGTATCAAAAAAGTCAAAGTCCTTCCCCGAGCATCATGGGTTCATAAGGCGGCGCTGATCTCCGTTTCTATAGCCCTCAGCCAGGCGTGCAATGCCACGGATACGGGGCTAGTGTATCGCATAGCGTACCTGTTTGACTTAACGCAGAGATTTTTACCACTGCTCCTCATTTTACCACCGCGAAAAAGGCTGAGTCGACCTTTAGGGCTCCTACAGGACTCGAACCCGCGACCTCCTGCTCCATCGTCCAACGTTGTTACCACTCTGCTAACTTCCAACGTATAAGAACCCTTATAATGGCAGTACCTCTCACCTCTATCATTAGGGTTCCAATTTTACCCTTATTATTCGGCAGCTCAATGATGCCTTCTCTGTCGTTGGCCATCCGATCTTCGACGTTTAAGCATATGCCGTTGGTACTGGCAGGTCTAGCTGAAGCCGGCTGAAAATAGAAATATTATTGTGTAACTGGCAAACTTTATTAGACAATTGAGAACTAGAAATTTGCATCATTAATTATCAGTGGAAGGTCTGAAAATTTCAATGACAAATAAATGCAAAAGCCAGCAACACTCGCTCAGAAGAGGGGTCGAGTGAAATTAACGATGACAGACCAGCAGTCCACAGACATATCACTCAAAGGACCAAATTTTGTAGCAAGATCTATTTGCAATTCATAGTTTAAATATCTTTATTAACTGAACTCTTCCCCCTTATATCAGGTTCATCACTTGTATAGTCTAACACTATTAAGATTCAGTTGGTTAAATTACTATCTGCAAAGAAATTGGTTGCAAAACTTGGTCTTTCTTAAATAATTATTTCATCTCAGATTTTCTCAGTTTTATAAAATTGTAAAGTCTGGTTACAATATCACAAAGACACTGGAGTGGGCAAAAATACTGAGCAGCACAAGATTTTTAAGAGCCTTAGAAAGTTTTCAATTTCTTAAATTGTGTAAAATAATAACGAAACTTACCTGTTCATTATTCAATTCAGTCGTCACTAAGAGCCCTTTCTTGTACAGATCTTTTGGAAACGGCTTTGTGTGCTATTTAGGAATCAAATGCTTTTTAATTTCACTATAACTGGCACAGAAGTAAATTATAAAGCATAGTGATAAATTAGGTAATTATCATCAGCTTAATCATTTCCAATTGAGCTTTATCTGCATTACGGTAAGCCTAATAGACAGAGCGAACGTTTTTTGATCTGTTGAGAACGTTTAACAGTGGCCTTTCACTGCTCACAAAGTGGCAAGATTACTTATAATTCAGAAATATTATGCAAGAAAATCAAAATAGTAAACATTACATTTGCAATACATGAACCATAATATATTCAAAATTCACAGAAAGTTATGAATTTCATCAGACTGTATATTATCAAAGGATATTGTCAACCCAAGTGTTAAACTAAAGAGGTTTGTCATTCTTGGCAATCCTATATAATATTTATTTTTAATTACGAAACAAGAATTGGCCAAATGTTTAGTTTTTCTAGAAAATGCAACAAATCATGAACTTACTCCAGTTCTCATGTCTATGATTTGTCTCTCTCTATCCTGGTAAATGACGTTAATTTCCTGCCCATTCATGTGATAAAACGTCTCAAAATGGATGTCGTTATCCTATTATTAAGGAATGTAAATCAGAGCAAGTTACAATTACAAACAAGCAGAACAGTTCAATCACACTAGACAAAAGTAATAGTAATTTACTAATGCTCAGAAATACCTTAACCCCTTAACTGGGTGCCCCGAGTAACGCTCGTCCATTTTACATTGAGTTACAAATAGTTGTCCAGTTAAGGGGTTAAATAAGCTAGTCACACAGGCCTCACACTATTTGCTTGAGTTCATTGGTCCTAGTTGAGAGAGATAAAATGTTTTTAAAAACTCTGTCTTGCTGAGTACATTTCATCAGATAACTCCTGCTTTCTTTTCGGTTGACCCGACACAGGTGACACTTGGTAAAAATTGAAACTCTGTGACAGAGACTCATTTCAAATTTTCAATCAGATTCATCAGATAAAGAACTCTCGTTTAAGGTGAGTTGATTCCGACAGAATTGCCACAAATTTCCATACTTTGTGAAATTTGAATAGTTCTACGCAGTGTTTATTCTAGGTCTTCTCTGGGGGGAATAATTTCTCATGGTATTTGGAGAGGGAATATACAAGGGTGAACTTTTTTGCTTGTCCGTATGTTTGAAGAGGGAAAAATAGAAGGATGAATGACCTTTTGTTTGCTTGTCAAGACTTTTCGGGAGACGAAAAGGGGGTCGGCACTGGGCCGCTGTTACGATATATTTTATGGGGGTCTGGCTTTTTGTTACGTCGCGTTACGTAGGGGGAGGGGGTCAAAAATGTACCAAAATCGCGTTACGTCATTTATGGACGACCCCTATGTGTTGTGGGTCAATTATGAAAGGGAAAGATATCCCTGTAAGTGAACGAGCGTAGAGTCCGGCGCAGTTCTCCGTGTACTAGGAAAGCAGCGACGCAGATGGCTTACGCCATTAATCTAGACTTTCCAGAGCAGATTACCACTGATTTCTCTAGACCCGCATTTTAGCGTCGCAGCTTAACGCTGCTACCAATTTATCAACGTCTAAGCCAGGGTTTCCCAAACATTTTGGAACTGCGGCCCACTTTCAGTGTCGGCTCAGGGATTTGGCAAGTGGAGGGGGCGTTGGGGTGGCAACTTCTAATCATGGGGGCCAACCATTTGTTGTTTAATGTATGTAGCATTAAGTATAGGGTCCCAACAGGGGGCCACTGGGGGCCAGGCACTCAATAGGGGGCACGGGCCCCCGGTGGAGCCGCCACTGCCCACTTTAGCGGTTTTGTAACGTGCCGCGAGCCCGCGACCCTAATAATAAGCATGCAATGTCAATAAAAGCATTGCGCCATCTGGCGAACGTCGGTTGAAAGGAATCTTCTTCAAATGAAAAATGTGGCAAATATATAGGGCAGAATTATCCATATTTTGCCAAATAGCCTAAGACGAAAGGAGAGAAAAGATATTGAAATTTTTGAAAATCATCTTTTTAACGTTTTTCCAGGAACATACCCTTTTTACGCGTCTTAAAAATCCTATGAGTATAGCAAGATCGCTTAACCGCAAGGTTTAAGCCTCGCCGTGGCTAGAGATTCCCTATTGTTAGTGGAGTTTCAGAGCAAAATGGTCGGATATACGCTTTCCTTGCGTTATTGCGAAATAAGGTTAATTTTAAACAGTACTATATGACAGGGTTTCGCAAACTTTTTTGAACTGTGCGGCTCACGTCAGCGGATTTGTAACATGCCGCGACCCTGCAAACTTATTGTCAACTAAAATTGAATAAAAGTTTCATAAAACACTAATCATTCTAAAATAAGCTGTGTATGGAGGATTGCATGTATATAAATTTCTTAAAACCTAAATAATAATAATAATAATAATAATAATAATAATAATAATAATAATAATAACAATAATAATAATTATTATTATTATTATTATTATTATTATTATTATTATTAGGCCCTATTATGTGATTTAAAGTGGTTTAGGAGGCTAAGTATTAAGCCTGTGTGAAAACCACTGTTCTAACTCTCCACATTCAATTTCAATAACCTAGTTTTCCGAGATAGCCTTTGAATCCTTCACCGTTTCAACTGTCACTTCCAGTGATGGGCAACTAACTAAAAAAAATTAGTTTAACAGTTAACTACAACTAAATTTGAACTGGAATTAAGTAGCCTAGTTAAACTTTTAGTTGCAAACTAACTTTCTAAAATAGTTAACTAAACTAGAAAAATGTAGTTCACAACTATTTCCCAAGTATCAGGGTTCATGAAAACGTAGACGATGCTCGCAGCATGAACATATCAGTCAATGAACCATTGAAATCATTAATTATTGTCTATTTATAGTATTTAACTAGAAAGATGCTCGCTTCGCTCGCCTCGCTCGCGGTGCAGGATAATACTAAAACCCAATCATTGAATTCATGCTGAACAACGTTTCAATGATGTACATACGCCACCTAGCCAAGCTCTGCGCCACGTAATAATTAGGCCTATGTACGTTAAAATCACGCAACTGTGACCATTTGTGACGCTGTACACGTATTTTTGTGTACGTTAAAATTGCGCAACTTCCTCAAGCTACGCCCACCAACGCATCTCGACGTTGTACACATTATGACGCTGCAATGAACAATTGAACGTACGCTTCGTCAAACGCTTCTTCGACTAAACCGTTTGGTTACCAATAGCAACGTCGTCTTCGAACATCGCCCACCAACGCATCGCGACGTAAGGACTAAACCGTCTACCAATAGTCAACCAATCAGAACGCTTCAAGGTAACAGAGATACAGAATAAGGATCTTAATATTATAGATATTTGAGTCTTAGTCTAGACTGCAGGAACACAAGTTTGTCAAATTTGTTTGGAAAAAATGACCCAGAAAGGAATAGATAAAAATGTATTGTTATTGAGAATTCGGGACACCAACTAAAAGTTTTAGTTAAACTATTTAGTTATTAGCTAAAAAATTTCAGTTAAACTAGCATTTAAACTAGCCTAAACTAGGCCCTAAACTATTTATATTTAATTAAACTATGAAGATAACTAAAAAATTAGTTAAATTTTTGGTTAGTAACTAATTAGTTAACTAGTTGCCCATCATTGGTCACTTCCACCTCGTCCAAACTGCTCCGGTTGTCCACAATCCTTGCACTAAAAACATTTCTCTTTCTTGGACCCACCCTCTGCTTAAACAATTTGCATCTGTGGCCTCTTGTGCTGCTATAGTGTGCCAATGTAAAGAATCGATCGTATGACACATCTGACTTTGGGGGCCGGGGGCAGCCCCAAAGTTCTGACGAGCAAAAAAAAAAAAAAACGTCATCAAGGCTTTTACCTGCAAAAAAAAAAAAAAAAAAAAAAAAAAAAAGGTTGTGACGTTCATTGTGGTATGGTTGGTTAAGCCTAAAATGTTAACCTAACTAACCTAGCTTAGACCCCTCTTTGGGGGCCCCGCCCGGGGCCGGGGGCAGTCATTTGCCCCCCGCCCCCACGTTACGCCACTGCTTGGGTCTACTTGCAACTTTCAAGGCTTGTGAGTTGTGACATTGTGGTATTGGTTAGAAAATGACACTTTTGAATCGAATTTCGCGCTACCCCGGGACTCACTAGACTGGGTCTTGCGACCCACTTTTAGGTTGCGACCCACAGTTTGGGAAACACTGAACTCTAAGCGACGGAACGGCATATGCTGAAAAATACAAACTCGATGTCTGGTATAACTCCTTCTTGTAGTAAGACAAGTTCACGTCAACGTCATGACTTGGAGATAATTTTGCTTTTCGCCAGACAGAATTTTTGACTACCAACGATTATCATAAGAAATCATTATCAAGCAAGGAATTTTAATTTAAAGAAATCATTATCAGAGACGCACTCTGTACTTAGGAATGTCAAACTCCGAATTCACGACCGTCTTTTCCCGCTGTATTCGACCAACCAATAGATGGCGATCAGCAGTTTCGATTCTGTCCTCTACGTCTCTGCGCTCCGGAATTCCCTTAGCAGGCGGTCGGGCAGACGACGACGTTGGCAGACGTCCATCTGGCAGTGGTCTCTGCGAGGCGTCGGCATGCGGCGACCGGCTGCTGCTGCTGCTGCTGCTGCTGTTGATGCTGTGGGGCGGTTCTTTTGGCTGCGCTCGAGCGCTGTTAGGATTCTGGATGTCTACCTCCTGAAAGCCCTGTCTGTTCGCTCGTCTCGGGGTATTTGCCCCACTGTCGCCGCGATGGCTGGGAGAGGAGGGACTGCCGGGCGATCCGGGCGCACTCGGTGAACTGCCCATATTCTACGGAAAATATCTAGCATTAAATTACGCAGATTTTAAAGTTAAGTCTCTGAAAATAATTTTCTTTATCTTTTCGCCAACCGGCAGATAAATCGTCATTCGCGACTAAATTCTTTACAGCCGGTGTGAGTCTGATCCCATTCAGTGGCGTAGCCAGGATTCCGGAATATAGGAGCACGTCGATACTTTTGATTAAAAACAGTCTTGACGAGCAAAAAACGCCACCACGCCCTGTATCGCAGAGGTCTTCAAACTTTTAAGCGCCGTGGACCCCCATTGGCAAGTTGGCCTGTTGTTGCTATGCGGCGGATCCCTAACCCCAGAAACAAAAGCAATTGACAATTAATGCATGGAATTAGAACACGTGTAGGTCCCTCCCTACTACATTAGTAGGCCTACAGAACCGTTCAGTGGCGTAGCCAGGATTTACCGAAGGGGTTATGATTCCCATGAATCCCAACCTCGGAAAATCCTGACAAGCAAACAATGTCGTAAACTATTATTTTGCTTGATTAAGTGAGTTATATGGGTATATGAGCGCATACAACTAGGGCCTATATTGATATCTTTCTCTGCTTCTTTTTTTCTTTTTTGCTACCTTAAACCCGATTTTGGGACCCTCCACCCTCAAAATAATAATTAATATGCAATGAACAAATTTTGGTCGGGTAACCAAAGGGGTTTTAACCCCACTATCCTTGGCTACGCCACTGGCTCCGGCACCAGGGTTATTTTTGGATTGTGAATTTGGTGGTGTCGGGAAAATCTGGGGTGTCGGAATTTGGAAGTCTCTGCCGAAAAAGGCTGACAAGCAAGAAAACAAAAAACCATTATCAAGTCTCAAAAAAGGCTGACAAGCAAAAAAGGTCATCCGAGAATAAAAGTTGGGGGTGTACTTCTCCATTTGGAGGGTGTTCAGGGCTAATTAGTATGTATTTTGTATGCATACCATTGTCACATTACCAAATTTTGGGGAGTGTCGACCACAAAGTGGGGGTGGTTGTTGGGGTGTTGGGGGTGTAAAAATATCCCTGTCCGGCACATCGTGCTCGTGACACCGTCGAATTATTGCAAAGGGAGACTTCTGCTTTCATACCACCCGAACTGTAACAACCGAGCTCACCTGATTTGAACCAGCCAGGTAGAATACTTTGTGTGGGGTATTGTATAGCAGTAGGGTTTCACACACATTTTGGGACTGCAGCCCACTTCAGCGGTTTTTTTAATATGCGGCGACCAAATAAACGTTGTGTCAACTAAATTTGGATAAAATACTAATCATTTAAGGCCTAATTTAAGCTTTGAATGGATTGCAGGTATGAAAAATTTCTTAAAACCTAAGCTTACTTGCAACTTTGCAAGGCTAGTGACATTATGGTGTTGGTTAGAAAATGACACTTTTGAATCTAATTTCACACTAACCAGGGGCGTAGCCAGGAATATGATTTGGGGAGGGACATATTGTGATTGGGGGTATAAATCTGTAGAAACCTTGACAATATTAAAATACACATTAGCCTGATTTGGGGGGTATAGGCCTATGTACCGACATACCCCCCGTCGCTACACCCCTGACACTAACCCGCGACCCACTGGATTGAGCCCTAGCTGCGACCCACTTTTGGGTCGCGACCCACAGTTTGAGAAACATTGTTCTACAGGAAAGTGTCTACCGGTCACGCAGTTCAAATCTAACAGGGATATTTCTACAACTCCCTAACACGCTCCCAACACCCCCAATTTTAGATCGACGCCCCCAAATTTTCTAATCCCGTCGCCCCAACCAATTCGAGAAGTAACACCCAACACTCCCTCCAATTTTATTTCTCTGATGACCTTTTTTGCTTGTCAGACATTTTTGAGATTTGATAACATTTTTGAGTTTTTTGCCTGTCAGACTTTTGTGGGATGACTTTTCCACACTTATTTGGCAGAGACCCCCAAATTTTACCGACACCCCCAAATTCACAATCCAAGAAATAACCCTGCAACCTGAAAGAACCGAAGCAGAGATTGCTGTCTGGTGAACAGAGGCGTAGCGTGGACTGACTGCACTCATGCCGCCCATGGCCCATGTCGTCGCTTCCAAAAATTATTAATTTTAAATTTGCCTCCCTTTCTAAAATTTCCCGCCTTCACTGAAATTCCTCTGACAAACAAAAAGAAAAAAGGTCGTCGCTTCCAAAATTTGCCACCCCGTCATGTGTGCCGCCCATGGCTAAAGCGACAATAGCCATTGGCACGCTACGCCTCTGCTGCTGAGCAAGTAAGCAAAGCTCGATCAAACCGTCATTCATCGGAGGTGACGACGTCCGAAATCTTGTGTCAATTCCTTCGATGGCAATGGAATATCAATGTTTATTCTAGCCACCTTGACATTGGAGGGGATTTTTTAATGTTTGGGAGGGAGACAATGTCTGAGACTCCACACTTTTGGAGGGCAAATTTCCATCCCCAGCCAACACATAAAAAATTGGGGGGGGATTTTAAAACTTGGGGGAGGGGAAATTCCCCTCAGAGAAGGCCTAGAAATTCTAGAATGAACACTGGCAATGGATATAAGACCGGTTTACTGGATCATTGGCCTGTATTAGACATGCTGTGTTTTGCATTTTTAGACCTGACATTCGCGTGATGTGTTTAGCTGTCTAGTAGGCCTATAGGGCCTACGCTTAAAAGTATTTAGAGCAAAAATAATGAACGTAGCCATACCTTTAGTTCACAAAGTCGATCACAGAATCCGTTCGCATTTAGCAGAAAATTTCAAATTTCTTGAGAATCAGGAACTTGCGTTTCAGTCGTCTAAAATTCAGTTGATTTAGGCCTAATGCGAGATTAGTCTTGTAACAACTATTTAGACTGCATAAGGCCTTCGACGCCCAAAAGGCCTAAGAATTGTGCTGACGATACGATTGGGCCTTAATTGGTGTTCATTTGTTCGAAGCCAATCCTTGCAATTGGTTCTATTAGGAGTTTTCACGTCGATGATCCCGTCGCTGGCTTCTTGCTTTGGTTTCGACCGTCGTCGCTAAGGCCATGGACGAAGACGCAGCGTCTTTGACAACGGATGTCAACAACCATGTGTTTGGAGGCACTGTCCTGTACAATCATATGATCGATTCTTACATTGGACACTATAGGAAAGGCCACAAGTGCAAAATGTTTCAGAGGTTGGTCAAGAAAGAAAAACTTTTTCAGTGCAAGGGTTGTGGACAAATGGAACAGTTTGGAGTGGGGCTGACAGTTTTGGGATTCAAAGGATATCAGATCCTAGGTTATTGAATGCAGATGGTTAAGTGGTTTTACCAGGCTTTTCCTAAACCACTTAAAAAGAATTATTATTATTATAATCATTGGAGTTGACCGCGACCGAAATTCAATTGTGGGCTGAATTTGGGATCAGATATGATAATTACCATTTCTAAAAATATGACATTCAGGCTTAACCTGATAATTAGAAATATCCAGGCTTAACTTAAACTTGTAACAATTTTCAGACAACAATACAATACAGCGCTTTGGGAATTTTTTAGACTGTGGAAAAAGTCTGTTGTACGGTGGGTTGCCACTGGCTATCTGGCAGTGGTAATGAATTTTGGTCAAACTCTAAGTCCGTTCAGGCCCGTAAGAAGTGGGGGTTCAGAGGTGCAGCTGCACCCTCTGGAAAAAGTTAAGTCTCTGGAGACCCGTAGGAAGCTGCACTCCCTAAAAAAACGAGAGTATATTCCGTGCGTGAAGACCTCTTTTTTGCTTGTCAAGAAGCGTGATGACCTTTTTTGTTCGTCAGGTTTTTAAGATGGGATTTTTTGCTTTTTAAGAAAATCTGCACCCTGAGTCCGTTGGTCGAAGAAAAATGAAGGGAACCTTGGTACTGGCCTTAGGGACTTCTTAAGGACAAGTTTAAATTGAGGATTTAGAGGGGAGGGGTTTCAGTTTGATCTTGGGAGGGGGGGGTCAAAAGTTTTCACTTTTGCAAATAATCAAAAATAGGAAATTTCATGGGGACAGGTCGTCACAACCACATTTTGACACTCGATGAGCAAAACAGGGAAAAAATGGTCAGTTAATAACCTTGTTATTGGGACCTGTCATTGATCTTGGGAGGGGGTCAAAAGTTTTTGATGTGCCCAAAAATTGTTGACATAATTAATGGACAGCCCTTGGTCCTGGTACTGGCCTTGAGGGTTTGCGTCCTTGGTCCTGGTTGTCACAAAGTGATATTTAGGAAGGATGTTTGTGTATGTTTATGTGTGTTTAGGTATGTTTGGGTGTGTGTGGAAGATGAGCTGTGTGTGCAACTGTGCATTGAGGTGTGAAGGAGTGTGTGTGTGTGTATGTGGTATGGTGGCTTGGGTGAGTGAGTGAAATCAGTGAATAGACATGAAGGTGAAAGACAGGTAGCAGTCGGGCAGTGGTCGCGGTTATGAGTGGTGGTGATGGTGAAGAGAAAATAAAATATGAAAGGGGGCGTTGTCAAGAAGTATGTTAATGAGAGAATTGAGAAGAATTAAGAAATGATTGAGAAATGATTGAGATATAGAATTCATAGAAAACGTTTACGTGATATTGTATGCGGTTGTGAAGGTGTTTGAACAGACAATATAGAAAAGATTTACGTGAGTATAAATGAACAGTATTAGAAACATTTGAGAAACTATAGAAAAATGCATTGTTATGAGTGAAATGTTCTATGTTGGAGAAACAAGTGTGAATATAATTGTGTTTGTGTTTAAGAAAAGGAATTCATTTATTGTTCAGTGCATTGTTTATTTGTTAAACATTAAGACGAAGAGCTTCTAAAAGTGCATATTAACATTGAAGAAAACAGAACCCTCACAAGCTTAATAGGATCTTGTGACAAAATGGTGGCAGCGGTGTTCCTTTAATCGGAAATATTATAAATTGGAAGCGATGTTCCTTTTCATCAGTAAAAATTGCAGAGAGGTGGTCGTCTTAATTGTATCAAATTCCTGCCAGGAGGTATCAGTCTTCGTCAGTTTTGATCTGTTGTGATTTTTGCATTTTGTTTTTGAAATCTAGATATAGGCCTATTTGTCATGGCTGATTTTGAACATTTTCTGACGTTGGGTAAGTCAATGGAGTTGACAGGAGATCGTTTAGTTGAATTTGCTAAAGAAAGTTATCAGTCATATAGAACAGAAAAGAAAGAGAAAGAGGACGTTGAAAGAGAAGAACGTAGATTAGCAAGAGAAGACAAACTGCGAGAGTTTGAAGAAAATGACAAACGTAGAAAACACGAAGAAGAAATGAAGCGTTTGGAACAAGAGGCAGTTATTCACTTGAAAAAATGGAATTCGAAGAAACAGAACGTGTGCGTAGACATGAATTGGAGCTGAAGAGTGTACAGCATAACCAGGATGTACAGTTGGCGGCGTTGCGTAGTCAGAACTCTGGGAGTGACAGTCATACGGTGATTGACCAGAAGCAGATTTCGCGAATTCCGAAACTGTCGGCGTTCAATTCAGAAGTCGACGACATGGAAGCATATTTGCAGCGATTTGCAGCGATTTGAAACGCTACAGCTCAAGGTTGGAACAGCGTCAATTGGGCGACGAATCTTAGTGCGTTGTTGACAGGTAAGGCGCTGTCGGTGTATACAAGACGTTCAGTGGCTCAGGTGAACGATTATCAGGGCTTGAAAACAGATTTATTGCGAGAATTTCAGTTAACAATTGAAGGCTATCGATCGAGGTTTCTGTCTATGCGCCTATTGTTTAATGAAAGTGCGTCTCAGTTTGTGAGTCGTTTAGAGCAAACCTTCGACCGTTATGTGCATTTGTCCGGAATTCCAAAGAACTTTGATGATGATTTACGTGAATTAATTATCAAGGATCAGTTTCTTTCAAGTTGCAATGATGAGTTATAAATCTTTTTAAAAGAAGGATCGTCTGGTTCGTTGGTGGATACAGTTGGATGGTGGCGAATGTTCAAAGATTGATATGCCAGTTGATATGTTTCATTCGACTCAACAGGTAATTTCTCGACAGATTTCAACTCCGTCGGAGAGTGTTATGTTAAATAATCAGAGTCAATTCTTTCGACCTAATTTGAAATCTCAACGACGTTGTTATATTTGTTCCAGTGATTCTCATTTATCCAGAGATTGAGTAATAAATTTTCGGGTGATCAAAGGAAATTCAAAAAAACATGTCGTTAGTGCAACTTTTACTATTGATCAGAATGTTGATGAAACTGTTTATAATGTCAGGACAGATAATTTAAATTTTCATGAGGGATTTGTTTTTGATAAGCCGGTTAAAATATTTCGTGATACAGGATGTACTACTGTGTTTGTTAACAGGAAGTTAGTCTCACAGACAGCTTTTACTGGGCTTAAACAAGAGTTTATGATGGCTGATGGTACTGTTAGAGAAGCAGAAGTAGCGAAAATTTTTGTCAAGTCAATGTTATTTACGGGTACAGCCTACAGTTGAAGCTTTAGCCTTGAATTTGCCTATTTGTGATTTGATTGTTGGAGATGTTGATGAATTAAATTTGAATGAAGGAGAAGCAAAGAAATTTCACAATGTTTTCATCAAGAATTTTGGAGCAGATGTTGACGATGATAAATTACTGAAATTATTTCAACCGTTTGGGGATATTGTGAATTGTAAAGTGATGCGCGATGAAAGAGGCAACAGTAAGGGATATGGATTTGTGAGTTTTGTTGATTATAAACCATCTTTACAGGCAGTGGAGAATTTGAATAACTTTGAATTGGATGGATATAAGATTTTTGTAGGTAAAGCGCAAACGAGGAAAGAAAGATATCTTGACTTGAAGAATCGTTTTCAGCAATTGAAACAGCACAGAGAATTTGTGAATCGATAGATATCAATTTCCAAGAATCGAAACGGAAAATGTACGAAAGTTGCTTGAATGGAAGAATTTGTTTTAGTTCGTGAATCGATTTATTTTCGATGATGAAACCAGATTTAAACAAGAAAGAAATATTTTCAAGATTCGGAAAATGAAATTTACGGAAATTTCCGAATACTTCCGGAAAAGTTATAAAAGTTTTTTAGAGGTAAACAGAACGGATGTTCAGCTAAGAAAAGGTTTTATTATATATTTTTGGCACATTTTGTTTGATATTTTAAAGATTCGTTTCAGGAACCAGCCACCTTATGAATAGCTATTTCTGGAATGATGGGTAAATACCGTAAAATAAACAAGTGTTTAGTTTTGTTTTTCATTGATTTTTCGCCGAAACCTGTTTATATAGTTTTTTGCTCAATGTAAACAAGATCGTGCTACCATAAGCATTACTTAAAGCAACAAATGAATAGTTATAAATAGTAATAATGATAAAAATAATAATAGATATCAGATAGTAATCAATAGTAATAAAATTTAACGATTTTTTTATATGCCTGATGAACTTATAGTTTCTTTATTGCATTTAGTTGTTTATAACATAGTTAATTTAAGATGTCACTTATAGTTTCTTTATGATTTAGTTGTTTACAAATCACTTTTTAACTTTCAGGAATTTTTTTAAAGGGGGCATATGTCACAAAGTGATATTTAGGAAGGATGTTTGTGTATGTTTGTTTATGTGTGTTTAGGTATGTTTGGGTGTGTGTGGGAGATGAGCTGGTGTGTGTGCATTGAGGTGTGAAAAGAGGGGTGTGTGTGTATGTGGTATGGTGGCTTGCAGCGATTACAGGTTTGCAATAATTAAGTTGAAGCTCCCTCGTTTTACAGACTCCATGACTTGAGCAAGAACTGGATTAAATCCAGTTCCTTCCAATTTCTTATCTTCTGTCTTCAACTCAAGCGTTATAGCCATAGGCGGCGATCATGGGGGTGTCGGGGGTGTCTGGACACCCCCACACTTCAGCCAAGGAGGTGTCCAATAACAGCAGGACACCCCACATAAACGCTTAAGTTTTAGCATAAACGCGTAGAGTTTCTTAAAGTTTGGTCACGTAGATAACAAATGAAGTAGATAACATAACCTGGACTACTTGAGGATCAAGGAAGCAGTGACGCAGACTATATAATTATTCAAATTTCGGATCGTTGGATTTTGCTTAAAATTTTTAAACTTTCGCTATTGCGTCGCTCAGATCCCATTTCATTGGGAGGTCAGGACTCAGGACACCCCCAAGTTTCGTGGCAGATCGCCGCCTATGGTTATAGCCTACAACTCAGAATCCTTTCGTGTACCGCCACGTAGGTTTGTCAGCACTGACAAGAGTAGAGAATACTTTCATTCGTGCTGTGACAGTTATAGCCAAAATTCCTAGCACGCGCAGGTATTACACAGCTTTGTTTTGGAGCTACATTGAGCATTTGCTTTACATTGGTGACATCGAAGGATCTCGACACTATTGCTCTGTGCGTCTGGAAGACCAAATGCGTGCTTTTGTAGTATTTTGGTGTCCTGAACGCGAATATGACCATGAAAATGTTTTATTGGCTCTCGTTTTTAAGATAATTCATATAGCTCATTTTCTGTGTTTTATCATGTAAATGAATCCAGTAGGACTGTAACAAGATGCGAAATATGCCTTAAATGATGTAATATTGAATCACCCTGCATAATACCATCATATGCACACCATCTAGAGTTTATTGCATCATTTTCTGATTCAATGCGGTGCATATGCCAGGTGGCTGCTAAAGTAAGCTTATCTAGTAGTCCATGGCTTACGTCAGTAGCGTACTATATAAAAGTCAGTCAGAAAGGTTGAGCGTTTAAAATATTTCAGTCTTCGTGGGATATCCAAAGCGCCATCAACAGTTGGAGCCTTTCTTCAGAAAGGAAGGTAATCTGGTATTTTGTCCCGATATTGAGGACCCTCATAACAGCAGTGACGTCAATCCCTGTGAGGGCCTTGGGTCCGAACCTCGCAAAAATGTGGTTTTGAGGGTTCATAAGGCACTGGGCCCTCATAAAAATCTGAATAAATCTATAGTGTGCCGTTGTAGACCTACAATTGTTTAATAATCGTTGTTCTGGGTAGATAATAGATATAATCATCAAATGAAGTATTTTTGGTCCACGGTGTCCACAGAATTCGGGTCGTATCAGACCGCATATCAAAGGGTCTGCACAATGATCGAATTGGTCTGCACTCGTTGGTAAGATAGACCGGAGCTTCTCCTGGTATACACTTTTCCACAAGAGCAATGATCTTGCAATTAATTTTTGTCGATTTGGCAGCCAATGAAGATTTATCAGCACCGGTGAAATGTGCTGCAGTCTACCGGTACCAGTTATAAGACGGGCTGCAGCATTTTGGACGGACTGAAGGCGTCGTACTGTAGCTGCTCGTCAGTCACCCGGGCAAGCAGGCTATTACAATAGTCTAGCTTACTGCTGATCAGAGCCTTCACCAGAGCTGTGGCCGCCTCTTGAGTTATCGAGGCGGCCGTGGTACTCATCTGCTGTAGTTGATAAGAGTATTAAGAACTACTGCGTACCACCATACTGTGTTCTGCCATGGAGAGCTTCTCATCGATGATGACGCCCAGGTCGGGGACAGAGGTCGAGCGCCGGATATCCACTCCGCCTAGGTTGATGGTTGTCAGTGATAACTTGGCAATCTGGTTCCTATGCCCAAGACATATCATCTCCGTCTTTGTGGGATTCAGCTTAAGCCGATTCAGAGAATTTCAGACGCAGCCAACTTTCCACACTGGCGACACAGTCGGTGATAATAATATGTGTGGCCTCGGGTATATCCTCTGGGACACGACTGAAGTAGAGTTGAGTGTCGTCCGCGTAGAAGTGGGCATTCAGTTGGTGCTCTGCGACGAACTTCTCGAGATCACTGATAAGATATTGCGAAGAGCAGAGGGACTAAGATAAAGCCTTGTGGAACACCAAAGTGCATCTTCCTCTTGTTTGAGAACGTGTCATCATAGAGGACACGTAGCGATCGATCTGTTAGGTAGGATGTGATCCAGTTCAGCACTCCACCACGAAGCCCCATCCTTAGCTCCAGCCTTCGTATGAGAATCTAGTGATCTACACAGATCAAATAAGAGGCAAGACACTGAGAGGAATGGAACCCTGAACCTGCCCTATAGGACAGAGAACGTGATGATGATATAAACCGTGTATGTATTTATGGACCCGGAGGGGCTCCTAGTCAGGGCTGGAAATGTCGGTCTGTAGAGGCCTTGGTGCCCCTATTTCGGAATCCTGGCTACGCCACTGCTGGTAACACAGCATTAATTGATTGAGCATGAACATGGCTTAAATAGACTTTAAACGAACGAAACTTAGATAAAAACTTCTGGAGTAATAAAATCGCAGGTGAGTATTGGACTAATAGTGAACCTCTTCTCCTTATTGCGTTAATTTAATTTACAGCGCAAATGTACGTTCGACCGGATTACCCACTAATACGTTGTGACGCTCTGAAAGACAAAAAACCGAACGAAATTTCCAATCAGGAAGTTTAACAAATGAAAACATCGCTCTTCGGTTAAAGAGCTCTAAGTGGACAAGCACAATCGCGCTTTAAGCGGTTTCTTTTAATCGGTCTAACTAATGGCCCATATATACACACACGTCAATACACAAACACCAGTTGTCATAGGCGTTGCGAAAGTGCAGAGGCTTTTATAAACCACTTTTACATAAGACATCGGTTAAATGGTTATTTTGAATAACACAAAGGAAGAAGAGCTTGCACTCACAATCGTTAAGATAAGCAAACATGTTGAGGCCGTGATCTTGTGGGATTTTTACAAGAGTCTCCAATACTCCAGTTGGGCCAATGAAATCGCTCCGGCCTCCTGCATAAAATAGTGCTCCTACCTGCATCGACCTGTATTATTGAGACAAGGACTGCTCAGGTGTTGCCGTTGAATTCGGTTTAAGTTCGTCTTCTAGTGTAGCAGCAGCAGCAGCATCAGTTCTTGTGTGTTCATCTTATTGCTGGTTGATTTGAAAGGTGAGTGAGTCTGTGAAGGATGGAGGATGTCGTGTTGCTGTACAGCGAAGACGCAGTCGAATGGTCGCGGTTCATTCTCAACTACATCGGACAAGAGAAGTTCCAACTCAAGATTTCAACCGTCTGCGATTCAAACATTGACCTCGACACCGGAAGTACGCCGTATGCTGAAGCAAGGTCGTCGTCGTGGTCGTTTCTCAAGGTCATCTGGACTTCCTTCGAAGTCTCGGCAGCAGCCGAAGACGCTACGAGGACCTCGTCCAAAAAGCCCGGACAGCGATTGTTCTGCTCCTCTGTGGAATCGAAGAGGAGAAAACGGAATATGCAAACGCTCGAAGACAACAACAGCAACAGTGGCACAACTGGATTCCTGGTTATGCCAGGAGCTTTAGATTCACTCATGAGCAATATCAGGAAATGCTCCTCAAGACCTTGGATATGGTCCAGAATTTTGACGACGACCAGCTAACTGGACCAACTGTCACAGCCGGCGAAGCAAATAAGAACAGAGCGAAGGTCAAGGAAAAGCCAAAGGTCGTTGCAAAAGGAAAGGTCAGCAAGAAACAGAGCAGGAAGTTCAAGGTCATTCCGACGACAGCTAGAGTAGAGGTAATGGCAATGAATTTTTGTGGTCAAACTCAAAGCCGATTGGTCAAATGTCTGGCGGATGGAAGAAGCGCTGTATTAGAACATTTCGCTAGGGTCAGTTAAAATTCGCGGCAAAGAACCATGGGGGCGGGAGCCACGAGCTGGGTGGGCCAACATGGCAAGTTGCCAGTTAGGAAATGAATATGCTTAATTCAATTTCCTTGCCTCCCATGGGGTCTGGAGCCCTCAGCCCTGAACCCATTCCCTCCCCTCCCCTTCCCGTCTTTACAGTTAAACGCCCTTCTCTTCAAATGTCCATCCCCGAATGGGCGATATCGTTGTGTATAAAATTTGAAAAATCTTTTACAAGATATCACCATATGTTTATGATATGATATATTAGGCCTAATATTAATCTTATTATATATAATTCTCGATGTCCGTCCGTCTGTCCGTCCGTACGCAACACGGCGGGTATTGCAAGACGCTGTTGTCATTGACAACCAAATATTGTTTAATCAAAAAACGGAGCGTTTAACGAAGCGTCTTAATTGCAGCTTAAACCCCCGTCCCCCCTTCCCTCACCCCATACCTTTCCTAATCGCCCAGGCCCAACCCATTCCTGCCCCTGGCCCCAAACCCCTTTTCCTTCCCTATCCCATCCCTTCCCTCTCCCCTCCCCCTCCCCTCCCAATCCCCCCCCAAACCCCGTTCCTCTTCCGTCTCCCCAACCCTTTTCCCTCTCTCCATCCCTCTCCCAATCGCCTCTCCCCCAAACCCCCGTTCTCCTTCCGTCTCCCCAACTCTTTTCCCTCTCCCCATCCCTCTCCCAATCGCCTTGGCCCCAACCCATTCAGGCCCAGGCCCCAAACCCCCGTTCCCCTTTCCTCTCCCCATCTCTTTTCCCTCTCCTCATCCCTCTCCCAATCACCCTGGCCCCAACACATTCCGGCCCAGGCCCCAAACCCCCGTTCCCTTCCCTCTCCCCATCCCTTTCCCTCTCCCCATCCCTCTCCCAATCGCCCGGGCCCAACCCATTTCAGCCCCAACCCATTCCCGCCCCGGCCCTAAACCCCCCGTTCCCTTCCCTCTCCCTATCCCCTTCCAACTACCCATCCCTCTCCCAATCGCCCAGGCCCCAACCCATCAGCGCTCCGCCCTACCCCACCGGCCCCAAACCCCGTTTCCAAACCTACACAACGCTGCTCCGAAAACCCGTACAACCCACCTTCCTCCTCCCAAATCCTCCTTCCCTCTCCCAATGCCCTACCCCATTATTATTATATTTATTTATTTATTCATTCCTAACCTCAAACCCTATTTTTTTAAATTTAACCCTCAAGTGTGGATTAAATTTTCAGACGCTGTCACCGTACTGGGGATTTAATTTTTGGAAAAGCGTTCTTCAGAAATGATTGCTGTAACGTTTTAAATTTGCTATATCTCAGGCTATATAGGAGCTAAAAGATGAGGTTTGCACCATTGTTTAGATTGTTTATTTCTCTTTCTAACCGTTCGTGCAAAACAAAAAAATATGGGGTAGAGTCCACTTTACGGCCTAAAATATCACCCTCTCCCCAAAATTTTTTAAAAGCCCCTAGCAAAATATTTTCAGCGGTAACCCCACTTTAGTCAGCGGCAAAATTGTAAAGGGATGTCAGAGGAACAAAATAAACCAAAAATTTTGAAAATCGGTTGAAATTTGGCAAAGATCTATCCATTCTAACCCGATGACCCCGATGTTTGAACATAAGTATTATCGGTGAATTTCGTGAAAGTTTTGAATTCTGAGAAAGTTTCCAATTTTTTTTGGAATTTGCTATATCTCAGGCTATATAAGAGCTAAAAAGATGAGATTTGCACCATTGTTTAGCTTTTTTTATTCCTCTTTCTAACCGTCCGTGCAAAACAAAAAAAGTCCAGCGTTCACGAGCTTTTCGACAATCAAGTGAGAATGAGGAGCAGGCTGTTGGTCGGTGAAAAAGCAGTACAGCAAACAAGAGAATCAAGCACTGCATGTCGTTCGACACTGCCAAATCAGTACTCTTACGTTGACTATCAAGTTTCAGAAAATTCCTGCGAATGGGCGTTAACTCGGTTGAAGGAAAAGTCGGCGAGTTTAGGGAAATTAATTGCGCAAAATCATTGCATTTCAGCGCAAAATCGGATCTGGACCCACCCAGCCTCGGGCAGCAAATCGTTCCCCGTCAGAAAAATGTTGATTGGGGGGCATTTGCGCAAAATCTGGGTGATTGCATTAGAAACCGAGTCAACCCCGTCATAAAATGCTGATTGCATTTGCGCAAAATTGGGTGGTAGAACAGCCAATCTCCCCGTCATTTTTGACGGGTAAACACCTAGTATAATATAAAATGGGAAATCCGTCACAAACAGAGGCAGTGCAGCAGCGTGGTTCAGCAAAGATTAATCAAACGGAGCGTTTAAGAAAAGTGTAAACCCCCATCCCATTTTTCGACGCGAGTCGCCCAGGCCCAAGATTCGCAAACCCCTTTTCGCCACTCTCCACAACTCCCCAGGGCCTCCCAATTAGCAAAGAAGTTCCTTGTCTACCCATTAGCCACTATCATAGGCGGCTATCTGCCACGAACCCATTGGGGGTGTCCTGAGTCCTGACCTATCATCTTTTCCCACTCCTAGTCTCCCAAGGCAGAGATGTAGCCCCAAAGTACACAATCCCTCTCCCCATCCCTCTTCCAAGTACCTCAGGCCCAACCGATTCCACAACCCATACCTGGCCTAAACCCAAGTTCCCCTTCCCTCTCTTTATCCCAAACACACCCATCCTTCTCCCAAGTACTGAAGCCTCAACCCATCAGCGCTCCGCCAAGTACCGGAAGCCGTTTCCAAAGTTCAAGTAGGCTACAACCACTTTCCTACCCAAATCCTCCTAGCCAAATACAAACCCCAAGTATATTTACACTTTATTAACCTCAAACCTATTTTTTTAAATTTTACCCTCAAATGTGATTAAAATGGCTGTCACCGTACTGGGGAACAATTTTTGGAAAAAGCGGACAAAATGATTCTGTAACGTTTTAAAAAAAGGCTCATAGGACTAAAAAATGTTTCATTGCGATAAAATGTTTATTTCTCGGACAAAATGTCAAAACAAAAAACTCTAACCCTAACGGCCTAAATATCACCCTCTCCCGTGACATTTTTTTAAAGCCCTCTGCAAAATTTTTCCACTGCATTTTGTCCGGCAAAATTGAAAGGGATTTCAGAGGAACAAAATAAACCAACATTTTGTCCGGTTGACATTTTGATCTATCGGACAATTTGATGACCCCGATGTTTAAAATTGTATTATCGGTGAATAGCATCTAAAGTTATCATCAGAGTTGCCAACTATAAAATTCAGGAGAAATAAAAGATTATTTGCACCATTGTATAGTCTTTTATCGGTCTTTCTAGTCCCAAAACAAAAAAGGATCAGCGTTCCGAGCTTTTTGACAATCTAAATACGCGTTTAATTGCTCGGCGCCAGAAGCAGGCACAGCAAACAAGAGAATCAATTAATGGCTGTCGTTACACAGCCTGTTGAACTCCTTTCTATTAAGTTTCACAAATTCCCAATGGGCGTTACTGATGGTATTAGTGGCGGCGATTTCATAAATATTTCGCAAAGTTCCAGCATTCAGGGTCCATCTGTGAGGATGTGCTTGACCCATTAGCCTAAAGGAACAAATCGTTCTGGTACCAGAAAAATGTTGATTGGGGGTGAGGGAGTCTGAGCCGGCGGGTCCTGGTACATGCATTAGACCAGAGATCAACAAATTACAAAACCCAGCGCCGCCACTGATTGCATTTGCACAGTACAAGTAAAACAGCCAATGGCCGTCATTTTACAAGTAAGTACAAGTACTTGCATTCCAAAAGCACAAGTACAAGTGCAAGTGCAGAGTACGGTTCAGCAAAAGATTCAAACTACAAGAAAATTATCCATAAATTTTTACGAGTCGTTTAGAGCAAACTCACAACTGACACAACGTTTATAGGGCCTATTAGCAAGAAGGTCAGTGTACCATTAGCCACTAGTAGGCGGCTATCTCTGGTCTAAGTCCTGATCAACTCAGTCAGACTAGTGTAAACAAAGCGCTTTATGACTGTTTTCGAACTTTTAATAAGCGAAACTCTGTCTGAGAACGTCAACACATCCTACTCGATCATCTCATTCCGGGAGAATATGACACTTTTATAACACTCAAGGGACATTTTGTCAAAGTACGCATAACTTTGACTTTCGTTATGCCTAGACGCTAAATAAGTTTTCCTGCTAGCACTAAAGATACGGCAATAGTTTCTGAAAGTTGCCATTCTAGTAAGTCTCGTAGTTTCAACGAGAAATGGTCTCTATTTTTGATCTATTACCCAATACAGAAGTTAGAATGAACAGCATCACGATGTCGTTTTTTAATGCTCGTTTAGGCATTTACAATCATTCAAATTAATATTAGGGCCTATATGCGGTTTCTTTGTAAAATAAAACAAAGCAGCTAACAAAATTTAACAAATTCAATGCACAATTTGAGCTCACAGTTGCTGATGATCGAGTTTGATTGGGCGGGTGGTCATACGATACGGCGCAGAGTAAAACTCTGGGTAGAGAAACTAGTCACTGGCTCACTGCTTAGGATGGATTGAAATTTTTAAAACTCTTACTACGACTGCTATCATTCGTCTCGAGTCTCGTCCCTTCCCCGTTTCATCACAGAATACCTAGCTACGATCTTGGGGTGTCAGGGCCCAGGGGTGTTAATTATCCCCGTTACAGACAAGCCGAGACAACATTAGGCCTAATCTTTCTGGACGCATCTTATCGGAATGTCCGCGACTGGAACATCGTGGGCGGCGGACGTCGGCTGACGATAAGGTCGCGGACCCTTGAGTCTTGACCCTAGCAAATTGCCCATGCATATCTTTCGAAAGCCGTGGTTCTTCTCTCCCTAAATAAGCGCATCTGCTGATAGGCCTATACTACTATAACATAGAAAGATTAACCAGACTGTTATCAAACTTTAAGCCACTCTACGCGTTTATGCTAACATTCTAGCGTTTTTGGGGATGTCCGGGATGTAAATATTGGGTGGGCCTGTTGTTGGCCCCACGCAAAGAACTTAACATTGTTTTTTTAAAATGCCGTAAATTCAAGACAAATGCCAAATTCACAGGAAATTCACGTCGTAGTGCAACATAGCGTTTTATTCACTAATGTAATGTAATATCATCCTCCTTAACTAGAACATCAAAACCTGCTAGAACTGCAACAATCACGTAGCAGATGCATATGATGCATAGATTAGCCTATATTGCAAATGTTTAATAATTTCTTTAATTCTGTGCCCACATAGCTTGGCGTGTCAAGTTATGGTAAGTAAAGCCGTGGCACGCTCGATGCATTTTTCAAAGCGCATCAACTTATCTCCGAATCAACCGAGTTCTCCGGTATAAACAGAAAGACGGCAGTTTCAATGGACTTTGCGTATCTGGCCCCTTTATGACCGAGGGCACCTGGATGCCAAGATCTGCGTCTACCTGTATTCTGTGGAGGGATTCTGGAGCGACATTATCCTGAGTTTCTCGTCGATTGCTTTAGATGTGATGGGAGGCTGGACGGCTGGTCCTACAGCAGGGTTTCCCAAACGTCAGCAGTTTTATAACGTACCGCGACCATGGCCATGTCATGTAATATCAAAACATGCACTAGGCCATCTGGCGAACGTTAGTTGAAATGAATCTTCTGAGTTTTGAAAAAAAAACAAAGCAAAACAAAAGCTCTGATTCAATTCAAATGAAAATATAGCAAATATATTAGGCAAAATTATTCGTTTTTTGCCAAATATGACATGGGGAGAGAAATAGATATTGAAATTTTTTGAAATTCATCTTTGCAGGAACATACCTTTGTTACGCGTCTCAATAATCCTATGAGTATGGCAAAATCGCTTAACCGTCGGGTCACAACAGATAGTTTCTAGAGATTCCTATTGTCAATTGAGTTTCAGATCAAAATGGTCGAAATAACCTACGCTTTCCTTTCGCTATTACGAAATAAAATTAATTTACAATTTAATTAATTTAATTAAGTTAATAAACAAGTTAAAACAAGTTAATTTTACAAGTACAATAGGGTGTATAGTTTCCCAAACTTTTTGGAACTGCGACCCACTTCAGCGGCTGTGTAGCATCCCGCGACCCTGCAAACTTATTTTCAACTAAGATTGGATAAAACACTGATCATTTCAATATAGGCCTATGTGCAACAAAAACTAACATCATGACGCTTATGTGCTTGGGTCAGATCAGTGGCGTAGGAAGGGGCGAGGGCGTTCCTAGGGGCGGCATTTTGAGGGGTCAAAAATGTTTTCATGGGCAGGAAAAATTGCAATCGGAAGACAAAGAGAAATAATCTTCCCATGGCGTTGACAAATATAGAAATGCAAAGAATTTATATGGACGAGACGGATACGTGCTGGTGCTCACGACGTTTTTTGCTTGTCAGACTTCTCAGACTTTTTCCATCTGGTGAATAGAATTTTAGAAATCTAACACAATTTTGGCTTCTGGCATAGTATTTGTATTTTCCTCTGTAAATAGGCCTACTGTAACAAAAATAGTTATTTAGAATCTGTGCAGTTTCTACATCGTCTGTTATTGCACATCCTGCTGTGTCCTTTCGTCTCAACTTTCTATTACAATATTTGTAGAAGCTTTTACAGTTCTGTTTTATGTTTTTGCCAAACTGCCCTCAAAATTTGCAATAGCCATCTTGTTAGTAACTGCTGACGCTTTTCTTTTCTGGATATACTGTTCTTCCAAGATCTTGAGTCCGTGTTGGTTCTGCTCATTTCCTTTACTTGCCCATCTGAGTTTACTTAGTTTCCTTTACGCTTTGTTTGTCACCCTTCTTTTCCGTTGCACTTCTCTTGCTATCCAAAGAAGTGTGTTATTCATTTTATTCTGTTTGGGTATGGTCAATTCAATGACTTTGGACATAGGCCTACATTTGGTAAATATGCTCCAGCCTTCCTCTGTGTCTTTTCCTGTTATCTCTCTCCAACTCCATTTCTATAATCATCTTCCTTGCCAGGTCATATTCTCCCTTTAAAAAGTTACGTTTTTCTAGAAACTGCTTTTGTTGACCTATCCCTAAGTTAATAGTAAAACTGACCATTTGATGATCACTTTTTGCAAAATTCTGCTCAACCTCCACATTGGAAACTACATTATCCTCTGTTGTTAGAACCAGGTCTAGTATGTTGTTGCCTCTTGTTGGCCTTGTCACATGTTGAAACGGAAAGTTATCATTGACACAGTCAAGAAATTTCCTATCGCGTGGTCTTTCTGTATCCAGCGTTTCCCAGTCTAGCCTATATGACAATTAAAGTCACCCATTATAACAAAATTTTCTCTTGATACCCTGTTTAATAAAGCAAACATTCCATTATCTGCTTCTTCCATAGCACTTGGTGTTCTGTAACAAACCCCTACCAATATTTTATCTCGGTGAATCTCTCTCTTTTCTCTTTCTAAAATCTACAGATCTTACATTTGGAATGCTTCACCCATTGTACAAAGACACAAGAAAATATTGCAAATGACTTTTGATGAGAAAAGTAAGACTGAAGATTGTCCAGCTCTGCTGACAATTTACTTGAAGGATCTTGTTAGATGGCTGACTGGTCTAAGATATTGAAGCAAAGATTTGTTTAAGATGACCGCAGTCACAGCAAACACAACACCATCTTCACCCGATGAGACTCTAATTTAAAGTTTATCCTAATTCGGACAGAGCTATTTAAATACAAGAAACTTTGTTCTAAAGAAATACAAACTTCGAAGATTTCGATTGCTGTTATATTTCACATGACAGTGTTAAAAAATTGCTGTGAAACGTATTCTCCACTTTGTAGGACATTTAGAGTCCTACGACTGTTTGAAAGGTTGTTCAACTGTGTAAAAATCTTAACTAAGGACGAAACGTTCCTAAAAGTCATTGTATTCGGTCCACTCAGGGGCGTAGAGACGGGGGGTATATCGGTATATATACCCCCAAAAATCAGACTACTTTATGAACATTTTTAATGTGTTTTTGATATTTTCATAGTTTTTAAAGATTTTTACCCGCCCCCCGCCAATCACATTATCCCCCTCCATTCAAATTCCTGTCTACGCCCCTGAGTTCAATGGTTCTTATTTTTAATTTTTTGCCTGCAAGGAACCAACGACGATGATTATTTGCTTTGACGGCGGTCGGCAGTGGCCAGGATCGAACGAAGAGGATTCAGAAGAGGCCAAGGGAGAGAAAGAAGACAGAAGAGTCACTCTGGTATTCGGATCGAACAACGAAAAACTAGTGTCAGCCGAAAGAATCGACAGAAACACATTTATGTTTCAAAGTCCAGGTAAATGTATAGTATAGACATTCAGTGCTTGGTAGCCTAATCATACTTCTGACGTCGGCCTAATTACTGGACGCGTAACATCGACAAACTTCGCTTCGGCCAGACTTTGGTCAAACGCTTATTGTGACAAATGAAACCACTGGCTGTTGAATTCAACGTATCTTTTTACAGTTGCCTCAAACCTGATGACTTTACAAATATTTGCTCTTCAGCTGAGCTTACATGTACGATTGAGCCCCCCTCCCCGTCCTATGAGAATCTACCTTGGCCTTTAGCTATAGGTAAACGCAAAACTCTTCTCAACAACGCGTAACTCTGACAGTAGCGTCATTTCACACTTTTCTTGGGGCGAGATAATTTTAGGCAAATTTCTGGCAACTTTTGGCAAATCTTGGCAAAATCTTGGCAAATTTTTGGCAATTTTGACAAATTTGCAATTTTTAAATATTTTTGGCAAAATTTTGGCAAATTTTGCGTTTTTTGCACATTTCACAGTTATTTATTTATTTATTACATTATACATTATTTTTTCATTTCCTTGGGGGCACGGCTCCATGCCCCCCCAAATGACACCTCTGAACTCTGACCGCTACAATCATTGAACAAAGGAACTGTTTATGCAATAATCAATTTATATTTCCCGGACGATTTTTTTCAAGCACTATTTCACTATTTCACATTTTCTGAAATCAGTCGTCCGGCCGGACTTTTTGTTTCCCATGGCGGATTATTTCGTGACACCGGTCTCACAAAAATCTTGTTTCTGAATCGCTAGGGCCTGACAGTGTTAGGAAAGATCACTTGTAAAATGATCTTTAGGGCCTGATCAGATAGATTATAAATGGTGAGTTTGATTAACCAAATACGGAAACCAGAGAAACATAAACACAAATGTCCACTGTACGATGCACACTAAGTTACACACAACTGAAAACACACACACACACAGTCAGTGTTGCGCGGGCACGCTCAAATGTTATCAGACAACCTGTTTCTTGAGGTGCTAAAAAACACCAGAAGATGGATTTATATTTAAAGTAGTAGTGAGTATGTAGTTCCTTATTTGGGTTATTCAGGTAGACTATCTTTAGCGCTGAGCATTGTAAGTCAGGGCCACACCCATAATCCTCATCATCTGCACCAGTCGATGGTCGTCAAGCACATAGAAGTTCGTTGATTGATTCTTCAAAGGAATGCTAAATTTGATCTTCCATCATCTTTGATAATAAACAAAATCACAGAAAAAGTAGATTATCGATAAATGGATAAGACTGTCAATATTTTGATCTCAGTTCTTTGATCTTTTGATCTGAAATGTTTCTTTATCTTGAAGAATGCATGAATCATGTACGTACAAAAATCTTACCGCGCGGGCAAAACTCCGGCCTTCAGTCCCAGAAAGACAGAGTAGATTACTCGATAAATGGATAAGACTGTCAATATTTTGTCTCAGTTCTCTCTTGTGAAATGTTTCTTTCTCTTGAAGAATGAATGACTCATGAGAGCAAAAGAGAGACAAGAGAGTGTGTGTGTGTGTGTGTGTGTGTGTGTATGAATGAGAGAGAGAGAGAGAGTGGGAGAATGAGTGAAAGAGATGGAAGGAGGGAGAGAGCGCTTTCTCAGATGTAGAAACGAAAGTGCATTTGCGAAGATCATGAAACTATTTTTAGCGAGCTCTTCTATGATCTATCTAACCGTTTCTTCCTGTTTTGCAGAAATGATATCTAGGTTTACGGTTGATCGGCGAATCAGAACGCAAGCAGCGCCATCTTTTTTTAATTTATGGATTATGTAATTTTGTCTAATAAAAATTAATTAACAGTATAAGGCAGAGGTGTTCCCGTAGACCCACTGCCCGTAGGTTCCGTGCTGATCCTCGGTTTCTTGGCCATCAGTCCATAGAAGGCTATAGGCCATACACCAGGCGGATGGTGGCTATAGCCTCTTCCGCCGAACCTTTGGTTACCACTTCACAATGTTGCAATTGCTGCTTATTTTTATGACTGTCGCCGTCGAGTGACGGTTGAGTCAAACCCAAGGCATCGAACTCGCTTCTTTCTCCTCAGTTGTAACTTTTAGTCCCTTCCCACCAGTGTTGGAGTTGTGAAATTTGAGCTGGGAGGGTGGGGGTTGAAATTTTCATTAGACTGAAATTCAAAGAATGACAGAAACTGCATTGTACCTGATATGCGATTTTTGGGAGGGTTGCAAAGTTAGCTAGTGGAGTGGGGGCTTCAATCCCTCCAACTCCCCCCGGCAACTCCAACACTGCTTTCCACAGATCCTAAACTCATGGTCAGCTCCCTTCTTCATTGGACGGGGTTGACTGTATGGGCCGACATAATATCAGGATTAAGCTATGGTTTTGTCTGTATAACAGCACGCAGTTTCCTTAACTTCTTGTCTAATCATTGTCTTTCATTCAACGTAAGTCATTTGTTGCCTATAGACATCGCAGACTGCCTGACGCCTTAAATACCTTATCAACCGCCTGTTATGTCTCCTGCGCAGAGTTCGGCGCCGGTGAAGTGTCAATCAAAGTCTTCGTAAACGGTGACGTCATCGGACAGACGTCGATTGTCTATCGGTCGTTTGAAGCGGACCTCGCGCTGGCAATCGGCCAAGTCTACATGTTCCTCTTGAACCGAGTACTGAGTACTGTCGAGGAGTATGGCGTCCTGACCCAGGAACTGGATCGGTCGATGAGTGACCTTGTGAACGATGAGACGGCGGGGGATTCGATTCCTCTGCAGGCCTTCGAACAGCTGTTTGCCGTGAGCGCAGCTACAGCGCCGGACAAAGGTCTCAAACAAACTCCCATCAACGTTTTGTGCTGATTTACAGCCTTTTAAAACTTTATTCGAGTTTATTTGACGGGAGCAACAGTGGTTCTCACACAGGGCAGTCCCTACTGAACCACTTTAAACCTTGTTATATTATATATTATATATTATATTATATTATATTATATTATTTGTCACATAGACTGACACAACGCTGGCATGCATCTCGAGCCATTGTTTCATCTAGGTTGGTGTGACGGTGTCGCCTGTCACTTTAAATAAATGCATGACAAAATGACCTGGCATTCATAGGCGCAAAACGAATGCAAGAAACTGGTAAAATCTGTCAAAATCAATCTCAACATTTGTTGAAATATTTCGCAGATTTCTTGCGGCTGCAATAATTTGCGCTTTCTTTGTATTTTTCGTTGCAGAAAAAAGTGCATTTGACCTTCCTACACTGCTTCATCTCGCCGCCAGGTACAACCTCCACCAGTTGGGGTCAAAGTTGGCCGACCTTCCTTACTCCGCCGCTGCCTCTACCTTGCGTAGTCGGCAGGATCTGACGGCCGGCGAAATGGCAAGGTCAAAAGGTCATCGCCAAATGACAGAATTATTTGAAACGCTCAGCGGCAACAAAACGACGGTCAGAACCGCTGAACTTGTCAACAGGAATCCTAACCGATTCTGAGACTTATTTTTGCAGCAAATGTATTATTTATGAAGCGCTCGATTAAGACTGTCGTAATAAAAACAGATCATAATTATGACCCATGACAGTTCTTGCACGACAAGGTCCTGGCCATGAGGGACAAATTCTGGCGGATTCGCAGTTGTACTAATTGGACGCGCACAAAGGCCCCGTGGGGCAAGCAGAGGGACGCATTTTCCTGGCTCAATACAACTGCCATGAATGTTTCAAATGTTTTCAAAAGTCGAATGTCCAAATGTTTTTTCAACGCAGTTCCGTCCCATAGCATCAAATAATGAGAAGACTTTGTAACGGATAATAATTGCATAAGTGTTGACAAAAGGCCTCCAGTGGCGTATTTAGGGGGTACGCTCCTGAGCCATAGCGTACCCCTTTGGTTTTTGGCCTTTGGTCTTTCGTTCTTCCCTTCGGTTCGAATCGGTTGCACTTAAAGACCGCTACGCGGACGTTAACCTTTTTTTGCTTGTCACCACGTTTGAGAAGGGTGATAACCAGCTTTTCGCTTGCAGTAGGCCCTACCAGGGGCGTAAACCTGGCGTCAACATTGGGGGGATAGAATATTTTTAAAAAGTTTACCCCCCAGAAATATAAATATCCCCCCATTTTGGGGGGGGGATATTACATATTATGGTGGGGACTTAAAATCGCCCATGATTTTGGCAGGCCAAAAAGAAGGTCATCCTAATATTTTTATATTTTTCCCTCTCCAAACACCCTGACAAGCAAAAAAGGTCATCCGAAATGAGAGAATGTGGATTTGGCGTAATTCTGGCATCAACATCATGGGGCAGGATAGAATTTTTTACCATATAGCCCAAAACATTGGGGGGATAATTGATACTCTGTCCCCCGCCAACTAATTATTCGGGGGGACCGTCCCACGCCGTCCCCCCGTGTTTTACGCCCATGGGCCCTACATAGACTCAAAGTTATTTTTCGAACTTTTCAAATTTCAGCGTAGCCCTTTAAGCCTTTCTAAATACGCCCATGAAGACCTCTCTATTGGGCGTATTTTGCAATTTTCAGTCGGTGATTAGGTAATGCATTAAATTTGCCGTGTGTGATTATTTCGAATTTCAGAGTTAATTTTATTTACTTAACGTGTTCGCGATAATAGGTCATACCAATTGACTGCATGTCCAATTGTCCATGCATGTTACTGGGCCAATCTCCTTCGGGACTCAAGTATGGGACCTCATAACTTAAATAAGGAGGGGCCTCAATTACACTAAATGTGACGCTTTTCTTATTCAATTTCTCCTTCATCTCATCATCGTCATCATCATCATCATCACCACCACCACCAACACCACCATCATCATCATCATGACATCATCGTCGTCGTCGTCGACGGCGTCGTCATCGTCATCATCACTGTCGTTGTCGTCGTTATCTTCACCGTTATCACCGTCGTCGTCATCATCATCACTGTCGCTGTCATCGCTTAGTCGCAGCTAGGAATTTTCTAGATGCTTTTAGACCTTTTTCGGCGTTGACCAAATCGTCAGCTTCTTCGAATTCGCTAAAAGTGCTTTTCTTTTCTTACAATTTATTGATTTAGGCTAACTATGAGTATGATGGGAATTTGCTTAAGTAAATAAGTTCATTCCAGTCCATCCATTGCGTCCTTATAGGCCTATTCTTTGTCGTCGCTACTTTTGTATTTCATAATTTCCTCATTTTGTTGCAGGAAAATAGGAACCAGACGTTGAGCAGAAGTCAGTAATATTATCGTTCTTATTAATTTGTAAATTATGCAATGCTAATGTCTAGCAAGGACGTCATTTGGGGGAGGGGGCATTTGCCCCCTGATTTTTAGGGGAAAAAATTTTTTGCCAATGTTTGTGTTGTTTAGTTTTTACATGCCAATTGGCTGGCTAAATAGGTAAAAATACACTGAAAAGCAAAAAAGGTCAGCAGCCTCTAAAGGAGTGCTTGATGTCGGGTAATCCGAAGTATAACTAACCGTAAAAGAATTATTACTGACAAGCAAAAAAAGAAAAAGGTCGTCAACTTTTTCGCAAACTTGTCAGATCGAAAGTGTCTTCCCCCCTGAAAAACAGCGAAATGACGTCTCTGATGTCTAGCCAAATGTCTTTTGCGAAGTGGTAAAGGGAGACTAAGAGCATGAAAGCATGACACACTTCGCTAATTTATTAATTTAACAATCTTCTGAAACTCCCTAAATTCGTTCATATCGACTGGAAAACACTGCTTGAATTTTTCTTCTGAAGAAACACTAGGCCTATAACTATTATATTGATTTATTTATTTATTAATCAACCGACTGAATGATTGATTGATTGATCGATCGCTTGTTTGATTTATTGATTGATTGCAGAATCAGAAGAAAACCCGTACTTAACAGTTAAGGGTAATTGTCTTTAGTTATTATTCTTCGCTTGTAATTGTGCTTTATAAATCACCGACGCAGATATTATCTTTACAAGAGTATTTATGCCCACCAACATAGCCAGTTCTTGCTGCTGGTGGGCAAGTTCTCATTGGCTTCTATTAAATATAAATCTATGGTTTCCGAAACGTTCTGCCCACCATGGGCGGAGCAACCGGACCTTGTTGGTAAACACTGGATACGCTAATAAGATCAGATCTATCGATGTCATTGATTAATTATAATTACATCTCGTCTATTAGGCCTACTAACAGAAGTTGCAATTGCTTTGCCTTTGACCAAATGCTTTAAATGCTAACGCAGATATCGAATGCATCCCGGAGCCCAGCGACGATCAACACCAGACTCGAGTCCCTCCGAGAGAGTTTCAGGATCAAACTCATAGAGGAACCGATGATGTCAACGAGTCAGGTACTGTAGCCTATATTAGTATATTAGAACAACAGTCCCCGTTATATATTTGACTGTGATATTCACAAATATCCACTCAGTTTATTTATAGGACATTTAAAATAATCAGAAATTTGCAGTCAAGAAATAAATAATGAAAGAGTCGAAACCCAAGCATTCAGCGGTCCTCTAAACGTTTGATAGAAATAACGTTTTATTATAGAGGTTTTTTATTCCGCGAAAACAAAATTAGCTCTGTTCAATTGCTTATTAGAATCCTCTTCTCACTATGAGTCGCTGAGTAACTACGAAGACGAGCAGCTCTTCAACTCGCAACAGAAGGTCAAGTTTCAAATCAACCATTGATTAACGATTGGGAGATCGTGCTTACTAATTAAGGAGTGACTATTGCTATTCTACTGCTACTCCTACCTACTTCTATTCTCTGCTTTGTAGTTGTAAACTGTAGTTGCAATTTGCCAATAAGTCTATACTATATAGAACAGCAATCAATTTGGCGTTTTTCTTCAGACAATTTCAAAGAATCTTAGGCAGCTGTTGAATGACAAACGCAAAATTAGATGACACTGATTTAGACTCGGCGTTCGTTTTACTTTTTCTCCAGGTAACGAAAACAGGTAAACAGAAAACCTCGTTTTTTGGCAAACTGCTAAAGAAGTCAACGGTTCAGGTGACCGAACGAATCCTTCAATGCCTTTGACTAGCGAGTTTCAATGATCCAGTCTATTTTTCAGTTTAATTAATTGCTATCATTTGCAGTCGACGTCGTCTCAAGTTATTATAATTGGCGGCAGGCAGGGCCGGATTAAGGTCCGAGGGGGCCTCGCAGGCTGAGAGAAAAAAGGCCGTCGCCTATACTGAAAATCTCTGACGAGCAAAAAAAGCTTATCTCCCTTCCAAATCGTGCTGACAAGCAAAAAAGGTTATCTCGAAAATCGGTGGGCCTATTTTCATGATGGGCCGGGGGGCTACAGCCCCCGCCTTAATATGGTCCTGGCGGCCGGACATAAGAATATCATTTGACGACTATCTGAGGCGTAACGGACGCATTATTGAAACTCAGCATTCGACGAAGACGCTCTATTTCAGCGATCCTCAACCTCTTTACCATATACACCACCGTCCCCAAGCAAGCACGTGAACTTCACGCTTACCACCCAATAGTAGGCACGTAACGTATAACACTTGAAAAATTGAAATAACTTATACGAAATGAGAATTTTTTAATTTTACAATATCTTTGTTGTTTTTTATAGGCTATATAGTGGCATTAGAATAAATTTGGTCATGTTCACGTTTTCTGTAAAAAGTGCCCGTGTTTTATACCCATGTTTTCGCTCAAATTAATCCTTGATACTTATTGACTGTTGCCAGTTTCACTTATCTTTAGATAATTATCCCTTGTTATGTTTTCTTTAACATTTTTAGCATTCTTATTTCCATCTCGTACCCCTTTGCAACAGCTACCACCGGTTGAGAGCCGCCGCTCTGAATCAGTTACTTTGCAGTAAATGCGCCGACCTATTTAAGTTCATTTCGTGCGCTTAACTGTCTCATCGTTTGACCGATTCTAATTAAAGTTTGACTTCGTATGTTTCAATTCAAATATTTGTTGAGAACATCATATCGTGTCTTTCTGTGGTATGCAGTCGAGGTCGAAATGGTTGGTTACCTTTCCCAGTTCTACCCACATGTCGTCGGATCTCTTACCCTATTTTCAGACGCCTCTGCAAACTCTGGCGCTAGATCAATCAGAGACTCTGTCTTCCCCACCCATCCGCAACAGCGTCGCCTCCGACATGTCGCTCGGATCTGATTTGGATTCGATTTTAGTTCAACCTGTAGTGAATTTTGAGACGCCTCTTCAAACTTTTTCTGGCGCTAGATCAATCTTTTGACCCTGCAACGCTCAAATAAAAATACATTGTTCAATGTCTTGTTTTTCCCACAAACCATCCGCAACAGCGTCGCAGCAGTTCCTTATGTAATCAATGTAATGAATGATTACTCAGTTCTTGCGTTCAATCGCAAAAATCTCACTGCGTTACTCTTTTTACGTGGGTTACTAACGCTGACTTTGGCTATTCATATTTAATGATTTGATTAATCTGTTATTATTGCTATTATTAATTATATGCGTTCTGATGCGCAAATAAGTAAAAATAAGTTGTGTAATATGAGAGAATAGAAGTAATCATCTACTGCAAAACATTCCACGTCATCGTTTAAATTGTCAGGCATGTGACATCGATAGGCTTAGTCTCATCGAAGCTCAAGCCTGGCGGCATTGTTCTAGGGTTTAAGCGGCAAATAATGTTTTAACAAAAGGGGGCGTTGGGAGTTGGTTAACTACTTTTCACACGTAGTTACTAACTACTCTGTAAGCATGTAGTTAAACTACAAGTAGTTACCTACTTGTAGTTAAACCGGCATTTGTTGATAGTTAATGCATTTGCAAATAAGAAAAATACTGCGATCGCTAGAATAGAAGTAATCATCTACTGGGTTCCCAACGTTTAAATTGGGGCTTTGGGGTCAGTAACATTCAGGATTTGGCAAGTGGGGAAGGGGGCGTTGGGATGGCAACTTCTGAGCATGGGGGCCAACCGTTTGTTGATAGTTATGTTGTAGTATGTAGGGAAGTCAGACATTCCACTGACTGACTGACTGGACTTAAAGCATATTGTTCTATAGGGCCTACATATATTGTACTTCGGGGCTTCTGATTTGGCCGTTCGACTGCGCAGAGAGCACGTTCATCTGTGAATCCATCATAAATTGCCTCGTAACGAAATTCATTGTTATCTCTGTAGGTCGCGACAGTTGCATCAGCAAGTCAAGTTATGTTAGCGGAATTGAGGTAGAGAGAGACATTCGTTTAATTCGAATTCTACTATATTTACAGCAAATCAATCAATCAATCAATCATTTATTTCTCAACAACAACAAAGTGGATGCAGACAGATTAATCTTATACGTATACATCAGACGAAATCATGTTGTTTACAAAACAAGAAAGGAAGGATTAATCTCTACTGCACTATGACACCAGAGTTACTATAGTTATTGATAGTATAGATATATTAAACTGATTGATAAACAACAAATTTGACCAGTGCCACAGTACATAAATAAGGATTATCTTTGAGAAGAGGGTTGACCTAAGGGAAATAGTTCCCGTAAGTTGGTCAACCTTAGATAATTAAGTAATTGAGATATGTAAATTGAATACTGCAAGTTGGATATAAGTTGGTACATGAATAATAGGTAGTGATATTTGTAGAAGTCAAATAAGATAAATATAATAGTCACCAGCTTTTAAATGTCTTTCTGCTGCTCTTACTGCTACTATTGAACCTATGAAAAAGCGACGTCCATTTTTCGGTCCATTGATTGTTGAGAGAAACCTTCACTAATCCAGTTGTCGACTCAATGCATGACCAAGTTGTGTTCAAGTGTTTTGAAGACTCACGATGTTTGTCTCATACTCATGATTTGCTACACTAAAGTCGTTGAATTTATCGTCATTTTAGCGTCTAGACTGTCACGGTAGTTTCTGAAACTGCTAAATATTTCAGACGAATGACAACGAAGAGGACGAAATGCTCAATTCGCCTGTTTTGCAGACGTTTGCGATGAAACGGGTAATTTGGTTTCAACTTTCAACCCCTAATATCAACGACTTTACAAATATACTGCTTGTCCATCTGCAGACACTGAACCCCCTACCGTCCAGCGCTGTATTTAAAAAATACTGATCTTCATTCTGCGATAAGAAAGTTTTGTCATAAGGAGCGTTTCGTGCATTTGCTGTCCATCAGAAAGCTTGATGCGACCTAATTTGGTTTGCACTGTCAGACGCGCCGCAAATTTCTTAACATGTGACCAGCTAATGAAAGAAGTTGCCCGTTAGAAGCACAGATCGATAAGTTTAAGGGACTTCGGCTAACAGATCAAAACAGAAACTGTTACCGCAGGCCATTGCTTTTTCTAGAATATTAGATAACTCTTCCACAGTCCACACTAATAGCCGTGTTTGTAAACTTTGGTTTCTGCAGAAATCTTCTACCCACCTGGAACAGTTGGAGGCGGATCTGAGGAATCCAGATCGTCAGCGCCCCCCTCCAGTTCCACCGCAGAAGGTCCTTCATCCGAAGCCCAGTGCCGTGGAAACTCAATCGGGAGATCGCATTCAGACTCCGAAGACTCCAACGACCGACCAAAGCGTCTTCGTCGGAGCAGACGACAGACGCCAGAATAGAGCGGGGACTGCCGCCCCCTCGGTGGCCCCTAAGCCCCGGAAGACGTCGTGGTCCGGGGGAACATCGATCAGGCAGCAGAGTCCTGTGGTCGATGCAGAGGGCAATTTCCCTCTGGCGAAAAAATTGATGGGAAAATCGTTTGAACAGGGTGCTGGCACCGACATAAATAACGAATTAGCATCTGTATTCAACAGAAAACTGGGGCTTAAAAGACAGAATAACAGTTGGCAGCAGTAACAATTGGTCAGCATTAGTGGTGTAGCCAAAGGCGTCGATCCACTTAGAATATTGAAGGGGGCCAAACCTCCGAAGTTAGGCACATGAAAAGTTGATGATGTCATTTCTCGTTGTCCTGGTCACTCACGACTCGATATATATATATATATATATATATATATATATATATATATATATATACTCCAACGTTATGTCTCTAACGTTCTGTCTCCAACGTTCTGTCTCCATTGTTATGTGATATATATATATAAACAAGATTTTTTACTTACTTACTTTGTTTATATCAGGAAGTGGTATAAATTCAGCCATAGTTTTTATTTACTTTTGGGTTTGTTCAATAATTTACTTTCAATTAAGCTATTTAATGTTTATAAAGGCAAAATTCATAGTTCTGCAGTCTGCACCACTAAAAAATTATTGCTTACCAATCATATTAAAACGTACCGGGTAGGTATGTATACTGTACCTTACCTGCTTGAGTAGTCTATCTAGTAATCTCAATTAGAGTGTTGAGTCCAAGATGCAGAGTAAAACGAAAAGTTTGACAAATAAAGAGTCCAGGTTTCATGGGCAACACCTTAAATGATATTGCATTTTCGTTTACGAGACATTAAATTTTTAGTATCTAGGCCTACTACTCGGATTTAGACGTCTAAACAGTTAACTGTCTAGTTCAAGCAAGAGAAATGTCTTAAATGCAGTCAGTTGACTCAGTTCCCGTAATCTCCATATAATTTAGATGCTACACTCGTGATTTCGATAAACCCATAGGATTGATCTAAACTTCTAAAAAGTTAAACGCCATTCTCTCAGCAGGGTGGCGTAGTTACCCCCCTTCCCAATGTTACTAACGCATCAATGCTGTTGTACAGCCGTCAACTATCTAAGTCTAGTAAATTCGGCTCAAAAGCATCTTGACATCGTTCCCATGATGACCGTTAGGTGACATGAAAGTTTACACTTAGGGTCAATCAACCAGACCAGATTCCTACAGTCCGACTGCTTGTTCTTACCCAATGGATTAATATTATCAGGTTTAAGAGGTTCACATTTGCAGGTAATCTGGATAAACGCAGTCACGGTACTCCAGTGACTGTGTGTGACATGTCGGTGTCAAACTACTGAGCAAAGTACTGAAACTGAGCAAACGTTATAGGGCCTACATGTTGGAGTGGCGGCAACATATAATGAACAAATGCTGAGCCCACTCTAATAAATCAATGGAGAGAATCGGGCCCCCGTGGATCGCCATTTCTGAACCGAAACTCCAAAAATATGAAATTTCAAAAATAGAAATTTCAGGAAGAGCATGCATTGAGACTGGAAAATGTGTTAACTTGTATATAAAAATGCTGAAATATTGGGGGCCCAACAAGTGCTGGGCCCCCCTGCCCGAATTATGGATTGACGCCTATGGGTGTAGCCAGGACTTGGCGTAGCCAGGGATCCAGCATAAGTAAGTAAGTAAAATCTCGTTAATTTCTAAAGCGCTTCCAAAAGATGCACCGAAGTAGCTCCTTATTCCTATGCGCTCAATCTCAAATGAAGTAGCTATAGCCAAAGGTGGGTCGTTCATGCCGGGTCATTTAATCAAAAGGTCGAGTGGGCAGGACGCTACAGCTATGGAGGAAATGATTTTATAAAGAGAAATGATTTTAGTTTGGAAAGAAAAACATGAGGAGATGTTGCAAGAAGGGGAGAAAATTGTGACTCAGAGTTTGTTATTTGGCTTTGATGTAGACAACGAAGGGATATTGGAATTGAGTTCCAAAGCTCAGGTGCCGCATATGAAAAAGCACGATTGCAAATTTTGAGAGATGATTGATTCAGAGGACGAAGGAGAGTTACACGAGAAGAGGATCTAGTAGATCCAGGTTGTTGTGGAATTATCAGATTTCTTAGGTAGACTGGTTTTGATGTATGGAGTGAGTTATAAGTCATCGATATCATTTTATATTCAATGCGTTCTGTTATCTTGAGCCAGTGGAGAGATTTAAGTAATGGTGTAATGTGGCAAAATTTAGGCGATTTAGTTACTGCACGAGCTAAGGCATTTTGAATCGATTGAGTTTACATATGGAAGCCTTTGGAAGATTGTGAAACAGTGAGTTGCAGTAGTCTAACTTAGAGTGAACTATTGAAGTGGCAATAGTGGAAGCAGTTTTAATATCAAGGTAGGGGCGAAGGCGACGTAGATCACGAATGTGAGCATAACAGGTTTTTGATAGTTGAGATATGTGAGCTTCAAAATTTAAGGAGGAGTCAAAAGTAAATCCAAGATTTTTTGCAGTTGGAACAGGGTTATTATTGTATCTGGGGCTAAAATCAGTGTGGGATTTTTCAATTTTTTCAGTTGTTGTGGCAGTCCAAATAAGAGAAATTCTGTTTTGGAGGGATTGAGGGCAAGGAGATTAGCTGACATCCACGATGAGATTGACAAAAATGCTGATTCTAGTTGAGAGATTGATGCCTTAAAGGAAGATGGAGTAAACGAAAGAAATAATTGAGTGTCGTCTGCATAAAGTTGATGATTCAATTTGAGAAAGTTGATTAAGGATGACAGTGGGGTAGTGTAGAGACTGAACAAAACCGGTCCAAGGACAGATCCTTGTGGTACTCCATAGTATAGATCGGAGGGTGATGAAGTTTGATTCTGGCATGAAACTTGAAAGGATCTAGATTGGAGATAGGATTGGAACCAGCGGTGAGCTACAGAAGATATTCCAAACCAGAGGGAAAGGCGTTTCAGTAGGATTTTGTGATCTATAGTATCAAAGGCAGCAGAAAGATCAAGGAGACAGAGACCAGTAACTCGTTGAGATCCAATGGCAGTGAGGAGTTTGAACGTCAAGATGGACACGCCCATTTAGCCCTAATAGAGGATTTTATGTTCATATTCGGAATCAACAACAGCTGCCGCGTTCCTGTATTAGGATTACCGATCTCGAGCTATACGTCCAGTCACATCCGTACGGAACTTGGGTATTTATCTCGACAGTGCAGCGACGATGAAGCTGCATGCAGCTAAGACCGTTGCAAGCTGCTTCGCCTCTCTCCGGCTGATCAAGAGTCTACGTCGGTCAGTCTCCCAAACCGTCCTCAAGACGCTGGTCGTAGCTCTTGTCCTCACCAGACTAGACTATGGAAATGCCGTCCTCGCTGGATCGCCTGCCTCTCTACTCTGCAGGCTGCAGTCAGTCCTGAATGGGGCTGCTCGCCTAATTCATCGGTCTGCGCGTTGCGAGCACGTCACTCCGCTACTTATTGATCTACACTGGCTGTCCGTGCCAGAGCGCATTAAGTTTAAACTATCTAGTCTCGTTTATCGTTGCCTGCACGGAACAGGACCGAACTATCTGGCGACCGAGTTGCGCAGCGTCTCGGATCTCGAAGGCCGTAGAAGACTGAGATCCTCCACTACGGCTGAACTGATTGTCCCTAGGACGCGTCTCGTCACTGTTGGTGATCGAGCTTTTCCGGTAGCTGCTGCGCGCGCTTGGAACTCGCTTCCTGCTGACATCCAGGAGTCTCCGTCACTCGACACATTCAATAAACGCCTCAAGTCCTGGCTATTCAGAACTAGTTACTGTATTTAGTTATTTAGTTATGTAATGTGTTCGCGCAGTCTGTCGACTAGTCACCACATTAATATTGACTTTACTTACTTACTTCGCCGCCTACGTCCTTGCCTAGATACTAAAACTGCCTCCACAATTGCCACCTCAATAGTCCACTCCAAATTAGATTATTGTAACTCCCTCTACTATAACCTTCCCAAAGCCTCTATCAACAAATTGCAATCAATACAAAATGCACTTGCTCGTGCTGTTACTAAGTCACCTAAATTTTCCCATATTTCACCCATACTAAAATCATTACATTGGCTTAAAATAACTGAACGTATCCAATATAAGATAATAACACTTACATATAGCTCACTTCAGTCATCAAAACCTGTCTACCTTTGATCACTATTAACCCCTCAGCCTCCTCGACCCACACGTTCATCATCTTACCTCACTCTGTCACGCCCACTCAATCAGTCATCTCTGAAAATTTGCAACCGTGCCTTCTCATACGCCTCACCTGAACTTTGGAACTCGATCCCAGCTTCCCTCCGCAGTCTTGGACACTTTCAAACTATAAAATCTGATTCCTCATTTCCTATAATTCCCGCATTATCTCCTCAAATCTTCAGGTCTAAGCTTAAATCATTCCTTTTTCTAAAATCATATCCTCCATAGCTGTAACAACCTAGCCTCACTGCCCTTCGGATATTGACTATTGCCTGGCTGATAACACACCTTCCCCATAGCTATTTTAAGAGAGACTGAGGGCCTAAGAAGTAAGAATAAGCAGCTACTGTTGTGCTGCTCGACAAGGCGCTATAGAAATCTACGAAATTTTACTTTACTTACTTTTTTACTTTTTTACTTTGGGAGCGTCGTGGGTAGAGGTGGGTCGATTAATCGAAATCGTAAACGAAATCGCGATTTTTGGAAAAACCGAAATCGAAATCGACACGATTATTAAATAAATCGAAATAATCGATAATCGTCAAAAAAATAATCGAAATCGCGATTATTTTTCGATTATTCCCGTAAGTTATATTATACAATATTTCCGATTCAAAGAAAGATCAATTTACCGTTGATTATCAGATTTTCATTGAAAATGGATTCAACTGCGTATAAAGACCGGCACCATCTTTCTGGATTTGACAGCAGCTTTCGATGCGGTGTGGCATGCGGGTTTAATGTACAAACTCTCGCTCAATTTGCCACCCTGGTTCTGTCAACTTGTGGAATTACTCATCTCTGACAGACGGTTCTTAGTTCACTTGGGAGATGTCAGCTCCTGGAGACGTCACCGAAACGGTCTAACACAGTGTTCAGTTCTAGCACCTATGTTATTCAATTTGTAGACTTATAGGCCTACACACGACTTACCAGATACCATAGGTAGGAAGTTTGGATACGCTGACGATATCGGTCCTGCCACCCAGGCTCGATCCTTTAAGGAGATTGAAGACCAGGGTTATTTCTAGGATTGTGAATTGGGGTGGGGTGTCGGGAAAATCTGGGGTGTGTTTATTTCTAGGATTGTAGAATTGTGAATTTGGGGGTGTCGGGAAAATCTGGGGGTGTCGAAATATGAAAGTCTCTACCGAAAAGGGCTGACAAGCAAAAAAAACCTTATAGAGACTCACAATAAGTCTGACAAGCAAAAAAAGTCATCCGAGGATAAAAGTTGTGGGGTGTATTTCTCCATTTGGGGGCAGGCCCCTTCAGGCCAGTTGGAATTTCGAGGCCTCTCCTAGCCTTCCCGATAATTAAAATTTTGACAAGCGAAAAAAGGTAATCACCAATTTTGAGGACTGCAGAATACCTTCCTAGCTTTTCCAAAATCCCAAAATTGTCGACAAGCAAAAAAGGTCATCACCAATTTTGAGGACCGCAGAATACCTTCCTAGCTTTCCCAAAATCCCAAAATTGTCGACAAGCAAAAAAGGTCATCACCAAATTGTGAGGCCCCTTCTAGTAGTAGCTATCTAGCTATCTAGCTCTCCCAGAATTCTAGACAAGGAAACAAAGGGAGGCCCCCAAATGATGGAGGCCCGGGCCGAATGGCCCTCCTGGCCCCCTCTGAATGGGCCTGTTTGAGGGTGTTCAGGGCTAATCAATATGCATTCTGTATGCATACCATTGTCACATTACCAAATTTTAGGGGGGTGTCGATTTCATATTGGGGTGTTGGGGGTGTTAGGGGTGTAGAAATATCCCTGTTGAAGACCAACTGAACATCGATACACAGAGGATTGCCGAATACTGTAAAATATGGAGGGAAAGCCAATTTCTAAAGGTACTGTGAAATAATCGAAATCGAAATCTCGGATTATATAAAAAACCGTAATCGTAATCGAAATCGTAATCGTGAAAAATAATCGAAAATAATCGTAATCGTAATCGGAAAAAATAATCGTAATCGACCCAGCTCTAGTCGTGGGTTCCCCCGGCGTTGCATCAGAGTTAGACAGTGTACTAACGGACGGTCGCTAGTATGTTAATATATAGTCTTGAGTTTTAATACTTTAACTAGAAAGATGCTCGCTTCGCTCGCAGTGCAGGATAATACTAATCCAATACCTATACCTAATACCCAATCATTGAATTCATGCTGAACAACATTTCAATGATCGCCACCTAGCCAAGCTCTGCGCCACGTAATAATTAGGCCAGTGTACGTTAAAATCACGCAACTGTGGCCATTTGTGACGCTGTACACGTATTTTTTGTGTACGTTAAAATGTACGTTAAGATCCTCAAGCTACGAACAATTGTTACCAATAGCAACGTCGTCGCACGCCCAGCCCTCTGACGCTGCAATGACTCGACTAAACCGTGTTAAACTACGATTCTACGAACAATTGTTACCAATAGCAACGTCGTCTTCGACCAACGCATCGCGACGTAAGGACTAAACGGTCTAAACCGTCTACCAACAGTCAACCAATCAGAACGCTTGAAGGTAACAGACAGAGAGACATACAGATAAGGATCTTAATATTATAGATGAAATAGAATATAAAGCACCAGACAGAAACTGTAGTTCAGTGTCATCTCATCTCATCGACAGTCTTTTGTACTCTGCAGCTCTGCTATATCTACTGCCTAAGCTGCTGCAGCAGCTGCTACACTACTGCTAAGGCGGTGGCCCTCTAGCGGCGTCCACTGCTGGCCTGCACTAGGCGATGATTCATACCTAGTGTCGGTCACTATAGACAGCGAGAGTTTTCAAGACTGTAATTGTGATTTATTATTGAGCGTCCATAGCTGCAATACAACTAAGTTGATAGCTATTAGCTTGTGTGCACAATCACCCACACCCCACGCCCTCCGTAAAAATTTCTTATTCGTTTTACACAAACCCCACAACTGAAAACAATGTACAGCATGCAACAAAAACACTCGGTCCTCCGCTGGGATGCGTTATTCGGAACTTATTCCCACATAGAAATTAATATTTGAATTCAGCGCAGAAAATGCTTTTGGAAAGCGTGGCTTTAGTTGAACAGTTTGATTGATGTAATTCTGATTTTTCGTCAATTCTAGTATAAATACAAGGTAATATTTTTTCTTAACGGCCCCTGAAAGGGTCAAAGCACGTATGCAAATATAAATCCACATAGGCCCTACCCAGGGGCCAGGGCCGACGAGAGGGTAAATTTTTACCAGGGGCCCGGCGATAAACAAAGGGCCTGCGCTAACAAGAAAAAAGTGACGACTTTTTTGCTTGTCAGAATTTATTTAACATGAGGATAAAGGATAGCCTTTTTTTGCTTGTCAAGATTTTTTCGAAGTTCTCAATATTTGTCATCCGGTCCGTATTTTCTCTCGACGGCCCGGGGCCCTACCACTCTTACTACATTGGAACATAACTAGGCCTATCAGTAGGCTACAGTAGAAAATGGCGTGCAGCTAATTTGGTCCTTCTAAGGACTTTTCAAGGACTAAGTTACAAAGACAAGGACCAACCTGCAAGGGCGAAGACAAGGACGATGACTGGCTCCCCAAGGACGAGGACAGGGACAAGGACTTCAAATTGGTCCTTAAAGAGTCCTTAAGGACCAGGACCATGACAGCGATTAACATTGCTGAGTCCAGGCGACTGCCCAATCAACACAGTTTGTTCCTCCGGTGGCCAATGAATTTTTTTTTTTTTTCAATAATTGCTATTTTTTCTGCAGTGGGCCCTCGAAGATTTTGCAAATTGGTCCTATAAAGGCCCACCATGTCCGGGGCCTCAAAGGGGGCCTCAGTTCATATCTGCAGGCCTCATAGATTTTGCAAATTGGCCCTATAAAGGCCCTGCATGTCAGGCCCTCAAAGGCCCCTCAGTTCATATCTGCAGTGGGCCCTCATAGATTTTTGCAAATTGGTCCTATAAAGGCCCTAAATGCCCAGCCATCAAAGGGCCCTCAGTTCGTATCTGTATCCGGCCTTCAATGGGCCAGCATATTATACTGCACCATCCTACCATATATAAACTCACACCCTTCACTTCTAAAGCATAACATATTAATTTTTTTAAATCGATGACAAACATAGTCAGCATACAACTTACAAAGCAAGATCGATGATCAATTGTGATAGTGTTTATTCTAGACCTTCTCTGGGAGAGGGAATTCCCCCATCAACAAAGTTTTATAATTTTCCCCAAAAAGTGTGAGGATGGGGGCTTTTTTGAGAGGGCAAAATGTAAGGATGATGACAATTTATTTGGTTGTCAGGGCATTTGAGAAGGGTAAATGAGAACTTGAGAAGGGTAAAGGATATTAGGAAGGATGGATGATCTTCTGTTTTGCTTGTCAAGGTTTTTGGAGACTCAGACCTTCCCCCCAAACATTTCTAAATCCCCCCAATATCAAGATGGCTAGAATAAACACTGATTGTGATACGTGTATCAACATAATTGCTGTGACAATTTTTGAACAAAAATAATGCTAACGGCACTTTCACGTAAGTGGTACAACATTTTAATTAATATCAATTATTGATCAGATCTGACAACAAAAATATATGAAAATTATTGATCGCCATCTACAGCTTCAACTGATTTACTAGTATAGATGTTATAAAAATACAAGCCAAAAACGACAATGAAACCTCTTAAACAGATATTAAGTTTGCTTACTAATTGGTTACAGCCATGGGCAAACTTACAGAATTTTCACCAGGAGGAGCAAAACACAATGATCACGGTTATGCAACATAAATTTTTCTTCCAGGAGGGGCAAAAACATTTTAACACAATGGTCACAGTTAGTATTTTATCAAGGTTTTCAAATTTTAGTGTGAAATATTGGTATTTGCATTTACCAGGAGGGCAAGTGTCATCTCTTGCCCCAATGTGCTGGCGTGCATGGGGTCAGCTGCAGACTGCACAGTACAAAAGGCTACAATGTCTGCCAAAAGCAATGAAAACTAGTCAAATTAAAAGTCCAAAAGAACAACTAATTTTAATAAAATGACCAGTTCTAAACAATTTCTTCACTATATCGTGTAATAAATAAATATGTGACGTTGTTTTAACAGAAGCTGTAGGTCAGTTATCAGATTCGACACTGTTGTCAGACTCCTGGTCTGAGGGAAGATGTTCAAAACGTCTTTTATCAGATGACTGCTTTGCAGCAGCAGTCAGAAAACGTTTCCGACCACCATCTCTGTCCCGAGCCTGTCTCAGCCAGACCTTAATTTTATCTTCAGCCAGCCTGTTGACGGTATCTCTCGTTTGTTCGTTAATTCGCACAGCATCTAACTTAGACAACAGTATTGAGACATCAAATACTGTTGAGTTGAAATACAAATAATTTCTCTCTCAATAATACCTCATGTAATATTCACCTAAAGTTGCATTCTAGATGATGTATACCTATGGTAAAACCTGCTAATCTGCTCTGAGTTTCTCTAAGAAGATGCATCTGCATTAGCTCATACCAGCCACAGCTGCTAACGATTGGTATCTCAAGCAAGTTGGTCAATGTATTTACAAGTCACTAGAAGCCCACTATTGCAGCAACACTATCCATGGTCTCGACAGTAACTGAAGGAGCTGCACAGTACAAGCAATTACAACAAAAGACATAACACCTAAATATTGGCACTGGTGGGAAGCCTGACATCAGCATATACTTGGGTGCAGTAATAATACATGCTTTATTATTTATTATTATTATTATTATTATTATTATTATTATTATTATTATTATTATTATTATTATTATTATTATTATTACTATTACTATTACTATTATTATTATTAACATACTGATCAAGAGTTTGGTGTAATTGGACTTCTAGCTTGCTGCTCTGGAATCAATATGGTGCATAGTCTGTTAGTTTAACCAACTTCCTACACATAACTGCAAATCACTTTGTATTGTTTTACGCCCATTACAGTCAGTGTCAATAAATAGAGTTTGTCTGTAGCAGCTGTTTTGAAGATGTATTGTGAAAAATGCAATCTATTGCAATGACTCAAACTCTTATCAAATATATACAAACACAACCACTGTGACCTGAAATCTGCAAACAAAATAAAGACTTAGTGCATATACCACATATGGAAGGTGACAATCCCAGTGCTTGGAAATGTGCTTTCCCTGTTTCCAGCCCAGTTGAATTGGCAGGACAATTCGTTCATCATAATCGCCTTCATCATACCATTAACTGTATTTGCTCAAACGTGGACAAGTATCTTGCCTAAACAGTTCCAGTTAAACCTTCATAAAGTACGTCGTATTTTACTAGGTAGGCTACATGTAATGTACACACACATCCAATACATGATAGCATTGGCTAAAGTATAAATTTTGGGCCCTACTGGCATGTTCAACGTTCTCAGCAGAGTACATCTTGCTGTAGGCTAATTTGAGACATAAGCCGAATTTTGCATATTTAAATGGCTCAAATAGGGTAACAGAAGGCCCATTAAGAGATAAACATCTGAATATTTATTCATAAATAAACATCAGAGATGAAATGTGGAGGCACACTCAACCTGGATCTTACTGTACCAGTTAATAAAATTAACACCATCTAACCAAGCCTTGTCCAGCTTGCTCATTCTGCTTGACAAAAGATGCTGCATCCTTCAAATCTTTGACCGCATTGGCTGGCAGTTTCATTCCTTCAGGCATAGTGAGAACATCCAAGCTGCTGCCTCTTGTTCCACCTCTGTTGACAAGTATAGTGACACTCCGCAACAATATCTCAATTTTGGAATCAATTCGATTTAATTTTGCAAAAATCATGCGGTACTCTTCAAAGGTAACAAATGCTGGAACAACACAGCCACAACAGTACTGGACAGCATGTTGATTTAATATAATAATATATATAATATAATAAAATATAACAGGGTGGGAAGTTAGCAGAGTGGTAACAACGCTGGACGATGGAGCTGGAGTTGGTGGGTTCGAGTCCCATAGAGCCCTAAAGACTCAGCCTTTTTCGTGGTGGTAAAATGAGGAGCAGTGGTAAAAATCTCTGTGATAAAGAAGCCCCGATCTGTGGCATTGCACGCCTGGCTGAGGGCTATAGAAACGGAGATCAGCCGCCTTATGAGCCTGTGAGGCTCGGGAAAGGACTTTTTGAATAATATAACAAGGTTTAAAGTGGTTCAATAGGGACTGCCCTGTGTGAGAACCACTGTTGTTCCAGTCCAATCTAATATCCTAAACTACTGAGGTTTATTTTGAACTCATTCACAGTTGCTCGTTACTATCCTCTCATCCAGTTCATTCCATCTGTCCACCACTCTTGCACAAAAAAAGTTCTGTTTGTGTTTCTTGTTCTCTATATAAGTGAGTCTCTATATGAGTCTCTATATAAGAAAGAATAGTAAAATGGTTTTAAAATTTTTAACAAACTGGAGAACAAGCTAATTGTGTCTATTCAAGCAATTCCTTATATTTGCATCATCTGTTGGACCAGCTGACATTCAATGCTGTTATACTACAGGCCAACATTTTTAATTTTGAACCCATTGCACAATATTTTGCACCAACTGGCTGTACATAAGCATGTCATATTCTTATGCAAGTCCATACATATCAGCAAACATTGACACGACTTTCCGATACTAGATGCTTACACTTTTATACACAACAGTGAATAGAGAAACCAGAGAATTACAGGTGTAACAGTAAGCAATGGGTTCTAATCGCCAGTTTCCGCCCACCCCTCCACCTAAGAAATCTGATAATTCCACAACAACCTGGATCTACTAGATCCTCTTCTCATGTAACTCTCCTTCGACCTCTGAATCAATCATCTCTCAAAATTTGCAATCGTGCTTTTTATATGCGGCACCTGAGCTTTGGAACTCAATTCCAATATCCCTTCGTTGTCTACATCAAAGCCAAATAACAAACTCTGAGTCACAATTTTCTCCCCTTCTTGCAACATCTCCTCATGTTTTTCTTTCCAAACTAAAATCATTTCTCTTTATAAAATCATTTCCTCCATAGCTATAGCGTCCCGCCCACTCGCCCTTTTGATTAAATGACCCGGCATGAATGACCCACCTTTGGCTATAGCTACTTCATTTGAGATTGAGCGCATAGGAATAAGGAGCTACTTCGGTGCATCTTTTGGAAGCGCTTTAGAAATTAACGAGATTTTACTTACTTACTTACTTAATTATAATTATAGATCACGTACGTGCTACATATACCATCACATGGCGGCGCAACAGCGCATGACAATGTTTTAAGAGCCAAGTCAAGTTTCAAAGGGAAGCCCCAAATTGCAAAGTTCACCACTCGCACATTAAGTGCAGACAATTGAACTACAAGATTTGTTTTAAAAATGAACTTGTTACAAAAATAAATTCAACTCACTTCACAGCGTTTAACGAGAGCAGCAGATCGCGGCCATTTATCAGTCCCGCAGTAACATTTATTTGAATTACAAAAACTTCTAAAAGTTATGATTAAGTGTTATTCAAAACAATGATGCACTAATTTAATTTATAATTAATATAAGTATAATTAATTATAACTTTATGAAAATATTATTTGTTATTTGTTGATTTACACTTGATTAAGCAGCTAAAATAGTGCACCGGAACTATATTGCGTATTACTACGCCGGTAAGCATTAAGCGTCGACTGGCCGCGTCTGGGCCAGCTTCATTGGCCCACTGTGGGCATAAATCTGTTGGCGGGTCTTCGGCCAATATCGCCATGTGGCCCGCACTTACACGCGTCGGCCCTGCAATGGCCCAACGTTTGGTGTTTATTGGGTGGATACTAGAGTACTGTCGAGTGGAATAAGTATAGGCCTAGTCGAAGTAAGTAAGTAACCATAATCTCGTGGATTTATGTAGCGCTTTTGTAGTAGTTCCACGGTAACTGCTCATTCTTGGCGCTTAGTCTATTTTAAAATAGCTACGGGAAAGGTGAATGGTCAGTTAGAAAATGGTCGATATATCCACAGGGCAGTGAGGCTTGGTTTTATGGCTATATGCGAGGGAAATGACTTTAGAAACAGGCAGGAAGTAGCTAGGAATGGGCTTGGGGGACTCAAGCCATCCAAGCCTGAAGATAGCCCCCCCCAATGAATTCAAGCCCAAATGGCGTTTCGGGCTCAAAAGGAAGAAAGGGGAGTAGATCTTTGGCTTCAGCCCCCGCTCCTCCAACCTAAAATCCTGCCCATGCCTAGCTACGTCCCTGGAAACAGGAAAGATATATAAACTTAGATCTGAAGACACGATGAAATAATACAGAAATTATGGGGAATGAGGATTCAGGAGTTATTGTTTGATTGTGTCAAAGGCTACGGATGGAAGCTGGGATCGAGTTCCAAAGTTCTGGTGCGGCGTATGAAAAAACGCATTGCATATTTCTAGCGTTATAGGGCTAATTAAATGGTTCGGCGAATGTAAAATTGTTAAATGAGATGACGATATCGTGTGGGTCGAGGAGGCTGAGGCGTTAATAGTGTTCTATGGTAGACAGGTTTTGATGAATGAAGTTGGGCTATATTTTGCTTAAGTGTTATTATCTTATAAAAAAGTAAAGTAAAGTCCTTCCCGAGCACTCAAGGCTAGCCTCAAGGCTCATAGGGCGGCGCTGATCTCCGTTACCAAGGTCCTCAGCCAGGCGACTAGTGCAAGGTTACATGATACGGGGCCAGTGTTCTCATGCAACGCGCCTGTTTACTTCGCGAATTAATCCGCTACTCATTTGCCATCGCCATCTGGCGAAAGAAGGCTGAGTCGACCTTAGGGCTCCCGCGGGAGTTGAACCCGCGACCTGCTGCTCCATTGTCCAACGCTGTTACCACTCTACTAACTTCCCGCCCCTGTTATTATCTTATACTGGATAAAAAAGGTACACTCATAGACTCAGCGCCCGTACGGAAGAACCGAAGGGTTAGCGCCTTCGGTTTTACATAGCAACGGCTGAATGAGGGCGGTTGCCAGCCTTTTCCTCGCCGCCTTTCCTTCCACCGAGTTAACACCCGTTGTACTCATTCACAGCTGAGTCGACTGGGGCGCCTGGGACACAACCGAAAAGTTTCTGCCGCGGTCGGGAGTTGAACCACGGACCATGATTAGCAGACCCGTGCGCTAACCACTGCTCCACCGCGCACCCTTATATTGGATAGTCTCAGGGCTTTTTTGTAAAAAATATTTTCCGGAGCGCAACAGTCGGAAGTCACTTGTCAACATGACGTAGTCACGTAGATATATATATATATATATATATATATATATTTTTTTTTTTTTTTTTTGCCCTCGGTACTTCATTCCCGAGGGACTTATGATAAAAAAATTGTCCGGAGACATGAAATTAGTGTGCTAGCTTCGTCGGTTGCAGATTTGGAAATGTTCGGAATGCGATGGCGTTGAAACGCTGAATCGTGACGGATATTCTTTGGAACAGAAAGCATCCTTCTCTATTGTCCCCGGATTGTAGGGCAATGAGTCGACCCAGATCGTTGATAAAGGAGAGGGCGTCGTTGTTGATGGGGCCAAATGTTTCAAATGCCAGCGGCAAGAAGATGTGGGTGGATGAGAGGGCCTGATATTTTGATGTCTTTCTAGCGCAGCAGCCTCTTCTGCGGCTCCTGCTGCGAGCGCTGTGGTTGGCAAAACGTGGGAGCAACTGTGTCTGCCACAGTTGCATCCCAGATCAGGCTTCGACCGGTCCGCCACGGGATCAGGGTCATGCCGTCTGGTCTTTTCCCATCGGTTCGGCAGAGACCAGGCGGCACCATGAAAGGGATCCCAGTGCAACAAGGCCCTCTGAACTATGTCGTTCAAAGCAGTGTCGGGGACGCGACCTGGACCTAGATGGCATGAGAGCCCATGAGCGCCGTCCTCCGAGACCAAGCACCGCAAGAGGCAAAGGTGCTTCTCGCAATCCCTAGCCGTAGACCGACGACGACTCTGATCGTCTCATCGTCCATGAAGGCCACACCAGCAATGAGAGCCAGTCGCTGGCGTGTCGTGTTGCTCGCAGACGGAACCCTTGATGGATCTGGAGTAGATTACTTCCCTTTGAATTAGAGGACGATCCCAGGTGCTCTGCTTGGTGAGGGAGCCGGATGTTGGGCTCGGCAGCTGACTCATGGAGGACCACTGGTTCCTGACTTGCAAGTGCGAACATTTATTTTATTTTTTCGTGTGGTATCTTGGGGATTTTGAACTTAATCTAATAGATATTGGTGCTTTGCCTTGAATGCGAATAAAGTAAAATGGCGACCAAACGTATGTCTGCGGAAGAAGTTACGCGAATCTTGATGGAACCCAGAGATGAATCGGACTTTGTAGACAGCAAAAGTGAAGATAAAAGGGAGACAAACTTAGCCGCTCACCCATAGGCCTATATGGTTACCAACTTACCACTCAAAACTTTTTGCTGAAAAGGCTTTAAATTTTTTTTGAGGGGTAATATTTTAGACCGTAGTCCATAGTAGGCCCCTACACACAATTTTTTTATTTTGGCACGAATGGTTAGAAAGAGCGCTAAAGGCTAAACAAATGTGCATATCTCATCTTCTTGCCTTTTATATCACCTGAGAAGGCTGAGATATAGTAAATTTAAATAGTCAGCTTTGATGAACGCTTTTTCCAAAAATAAGTGGCCGGTACGGTGACAGCGCCTAAATTTAAATGGACGGTAAATGGTATAGAAGATAATGCCAAGATTTCTCGCAGACTCAAAATATTTGTCTGAAGGACTGCCATAGAGATTGCATTTGCATAAGATGGCGTCTGTGGTCGCTGCAGTCCTAGTGACGAATGTATCTTTTCGTAGATCGGCGTTTCCGGTGTGGCTGATTAGCGTTTTCTGTTTGCATCCTTGTTCGGTTTCTTCTGATTTTTGTTGCTCACAATTAACGAATCATGTTTAAAATCTTCGATTAGTCGAGTTGAATTCTTCCAGTGTTTTGTTGCGGCGACGGAATGGCTCGTGAATACGATCATCTCTTTAAACTTCTAATTATCGGAGACAGTGGTCAGTAAGAGAAGACACCCACTCCCTCGGACGATAAAAGTTTTATTTTCGCATTTATTTTGCATCTGATCACTGACTGTGTTTTACGCTGTATTGATGATTTTGGCGATTATACTTAATGTATGTGTGTTGGTTTAACTTAAGACATTATTTTGAGTTTTGGATGTGTTGGTCAGTGTTGGACTTGGGACGCTAAGGGTAGTTTACCTCATCACTGCCGGGATTTACCAATCGAGATTTTAGTGGTGGCACCCCATTCACTTGGCTCTCAGATCTAACGAAATGGCGGTATATGATTTCGTTAAGGGTAATGAAGTAAAATTTCGTAAGATAGACCTTTGTTTAAAACATGGACATGTTTTTGACCTGACGTAACCTTAATAGATTTCTGGGAAACTGGATGGATAATTCGGCCTCTGTTGACATTAACGAAATATCAAATCTTCTTGTCACCAGAGAATGTGGTTTAAATGGATTTTAGCCAGTGTGAGCATTTGAAATGTATGTTGTACAGGCTAAAGTTTGGGCTAAAATGGCATTTAGTTTGGCAGAACTTGTATCTAACCAGAGCTTGCATCACAAAATTACACTAAGTCTTAATAACACTGATTGTCACTTCCACTGCTTCTTCAATCTTCATTTGTCAAATCCCAGAACCAGAGCAATTCATCTTCAGACATTTGCTGTTGCTGCTATGAGCTGGATTTATGTAGCACACCTATGCAATGAAATAAGCACAACTGTTATTTATCTGAGAGAAGAAATCAACAATTATGGGAGTTCAGCCAATGCTAAAGATGATGACAGAGACCATAATGAGATTGGTTTTGGTTTCAAGCATTTGTTCTGATGTATTATTGCAGGAGTTGGGAAAAGTAGTCTACTGATGCGGTTTGCTGACAATACCTTCACAGGTGAGAGCAGTTTTTTGTTCATTTGATTCAGCTTCTAACAAGTTTATGCTAGTTAGCAGATATCGCAGACTCATTTAGTCATTGGAAGGAGATTTTCTTCCATGGTTGCACTTAAATCTATCATATAATTAATTTGTGATTAGCTCGGTTATGGTGACTTGAATCCCATTCAGACACTATTTGTATAGCATCTTTGGATTGGTATGGATTACTCTGTTGGAATTTATGACCACAATGATGTTTTCAAATTACTTTACAGACATTTCAGATACTTTTGTAAATATACTTTTTTTGCAAATGGCAGTTAAAGACCACCTAAAGTAATATCAGGTTGGATTACCGGTAGGTCTTTGCTGATCATTCAGGTCAGATGAAGTAGCAACTGTTAGCTATTTATCTGTATTATATTTATCTGTATTTATGGTTAATTAGCAGATTAAGTCAACCAAAAGTATATCAATTTTGTTAGAAGATCAATTGATTTGTAGTGGTACCTTGAACCACTTAGTAGTTCTTAGCAAGCTTAGACTTTCAGTTTTAATTTAGCTTAGCAGACAAGTGTTATAATTTTGTTATTGTTTTTTATATAGTCTTTGGTATTTAGCAGTATTAATCTAAAGATATAATTGGCTCTTGTAAATACATACAGCCTTTAGACCTTGTTATCTTGTATTTATGGCCTGAGTGTGACCAATTGTGTTACTGCTATGGCTACTAGTATTGGCACAGGCTGTTCAATGTACCTGTTGTGATGAGCTAATACTTATCGTTTCTTGGAGTGATTGTTGTATTATAGAACACTGCACCCAGTGTGTGTAGTTGGTCAGAGCGACTGATTGCATATATATATATATATGCTTGTATTTTGCAGTTTGTTGAGTGTGAGTGGTATGTGTAAGGCATTTCACTTTTCTTGGTGTTGAGTGAATGAACTGTGAAAGCATGTTTACTTCTCTTGTATGCAGAAATACACTCAGCATTTTATTGTTGTTGATACTATTTATTACATCATTAGCTGGTCATGGCGTAAGTCAAAGTCATAGTCCTTAGGATAATTGTATGATGCAATGCTGGAGTTGTTAAGGAGCAAATTCCAGTGCAGTCTGGTGACCTTAATTGCTTTGCAAAGAAATGGATGATTGATTGGTGGTTCTTGCAACTTGATGGAAATTATTATACTCTGAACTGTTGTCAAAGTTGATGATTTACCTGAAGATTTTGTTTAGGTTGTCTGGAGCACTTTCAGAACAGTTATAACTTGCTTTGCTTTCTGGAAACCAGAGCCAGTGAAGTCTGTTGCATAAGAGAGCTAAGGCTTGGTCTTGTCACTGTCCATTGTAGATGAGCCTGGAAGCAGCTACAGAAGTATTAAGAATTGTTTAGAGGTGTTTTAGATGGGAGAATGGTGTCCTAGCAAGATTGTTACTAAATTATGAATTCTAGGAATCACTATTTCTTGGATGAGTGGAGCACAAGTTTCATTGACATCAGCCTATGAGTTGTTTCTATTCTGTGAAGTTGGTGTGTACGGATCTGGATAGCTGTGCTTATTTGATTTGCAAACGTTAGATTCGTCTTAGGGTTTTCTTGATTCAGCAAAGAGGCAGCACAGTAGTGTTTGTTGGATTAAGCATGATGCAGTCAATGCCGTACAATCTCTGAGCATTGGGATGGCTGTGTTTGATGGCTGCAGTTCAGAGAACTGAAGTCTGGTAAGGAGGTGTCATTTTGAAGCTCTGTTTATTATCACTTTTTAAGTCATCTTGCATTATTACTTCAGAATGATGTCAATATTTGAACTTTCTTTATAGGGAGTTTCATTACAACTATTGGAGTTGATTTCAAAATTCGAACCATTATGGTGAATGGTGAAAGAGTTAAACTACAGATCTGGGACACGGCGGGTCAAGAACGATTCCGCACAATAACTTCAACGTAAATACTTCATTCTATGAATATGTGCAAGTTCTGGTCTTTGCCTAACTCGCTTGATTTGGAGGCCTTTGTTTATAGCTCAATGGTTTAGATTTATATGCTAAATGTGTGTAAGATCAGTTAAACTAATTTGTTTTGAGAGACAAGACTTGAATGCAAGTTATGACATAGTAAATTGCATTGATAAATTAGTATCACTTCATTTGAGTAGAGATTTAAAGGTACACCAACATTTGTGCACCAGACATTTGTACAATCGACATTTGCACGATGACAAATGCACTAACGTAAAATCTACAAATTCGCAACCGACAAAAGTGCCTGCATCGAGCGAAACACGACTACGCTCCAATATAAAAATTGCGCTATAGATTAAAAGTTATCCATGCTTTAGTTAGACCCAAGCAAGGACTTGGTTATAAGTTCTGAAACTTTAAAAACTGATTTGAAAATTTGCCATCCGTGAAGCATGAAAGGTACGAACAACCAAAGTGCTAATTGTCAACAAACATTGCGCAAATTTCTGGGTACTAATGTCGTCGCACAAATGTCGGCACACTAATATCGGGCACGCATTTGACGGGACATGGATTTAAAATTTCTCTGATCTACCCGAGGGATATGCTTGCTTTTTAATTACAAAATAGTTTACAGTTATCTTTCATACTACTGCTCCATTTAGACTTGGTAGTCTGATAGTTTTATTGAAATGCAATGCAGATAGTTTCTTGTTTCAAAGTCCTTGCTGTTGTTGATGTGTTGTTTGTAGTTACTATCGTGGCACTCACGGTGTCTTAGTTGTCTATGATGTCACCAGTGGTGAATCCTTTGCAAATGTTAAGCGATGGTTACATGAAATCGACCAGAACTGCGATATAGTCAATCGAATTTTAGGTTAAGGCATATGTTATTTGTAGCCAGAATGGGGAATAATATCTGTTTGTAAATAATTTAATGGCAGCAAGCAGACAACTTCAACAGAATGATGACCATGTGAATGATCTTATGTTTACAAACATGACATTTTTAGGATTTGAGACAAATAACTTGTGTTTATTAATGAAATTTTTGTGATTGTGTAAGACAAATTTTTCTTTGTTTAAATTTGTGCCAATTATTTTGACAATTTAATATCAGTGTAAGAATATTATTATTTTCCTGTAACTTACAAGACTATGGGTATAATTTTATTCTTAATTATTTTGTGCTGAACTGTATCAGATTGTTGTAAAATTAATTCTGCATGGAATGTGGCAAAATTCTTACATAAAGTGTGTTAATTTGACTGTAGTTGGTAACAAAGATGACGATCCAAGCCGTAAGGTTGTCCTGACGCAAGATGCCAAGCAGTTTGCTGACCAAATTGGTATACAGTTGTTTGAGACGAGTGCCAAAGATAACAAAAATGTAGAGGAGGTTAGAACCGCTGTGCATGCGATTAACTCTGCTTCAAATCTGCATCAGTCATAGTTATGATGATATGTTGCAAAAACCATTTTTACTCGACTTTGCTCGCTCATTGTAGGAGCTAAATGATATATCTTGGGAGTAGAAAGTATAATAATGGCAAGCAATTGGCAGTCTAAATGCATGATAATCAATTTAGTAGAGTCAATGCATTTTTTGCCTACCTGAAAATGTATTTTTCAGAAATAGCACTAAAATATTGAAAGCTAGTTCACTGTATTTCTGGTATATTGCAAGGTGCTTAAAGTAAATAGGTGTTTAGTAAGATGATGACAATTAGCAGATTAACAGATTGCATCTTAGAAAAGATTTGAAATATATGGAGTGCAGTCTTTAAGTCTGATTCTTTTGTTTTTGTCTGACCCTTCACAGCATGTGTAATGAGTTCTTGTGTGTGTGTGGCTCATATTTTCAGATGTTCATGGCCATAACAGAACTCGTCCTGGCCACTAAGAAGGAACAGCAGAATAGGATACAGCAAGGTAATGATACGGTACGGCTCGGAGGCAAAGGGAACGCGGGGAACGCAAGAAGAAATGTTGCTAGCTGTGCTGAATCTCCCAGTTTAACTTGACGCTGTGCTCTCCCACTTTCACTGTCTGCTGTGGTTGTTTAGCAGTTTCTTTCATCTTTGCTGGAGAGTAACTTAATATTTGATCGATAGCTTATCCTTAAAGAACAGCAAACTGAAATTGACAGGAGATCCTACATGGCCTTTCTTGGCATTTCCATGTACACAGAAAATCTGTGCAACAAAAATAGCAACTTCTGAATCCTAAGAATTCTAAAAGGTTAATTTTTTCTTATAAAGTTAAGAATAATTTCCAAATGGATTTCTCCACAATGCTATTATTGTCAAACAATGACAGTGACAATTTTTAATATCTTTTTCAGTAATAGAAAGTTCTAGTAACATTGAAGTTTTCTGTACTAATTCATAATTTGTAATACTTTTGTTAGCAATTCATAGATTAATTTGTAAATTTGACTTTATCAGCAATCCCCTTCTTTTGTTTGCATAGCTTTCAGTACTGCAAGATATTTTGACATCACATGGACATTGTTTTTTTTCTAACTGTCATGTATTACATTTCATGTGTGCATACAGAATGCATTTATTTACATACAAGGTAATCATGTTTAGTATGTTAAAGGCAATTATTTATAAATAAAATGTTGACGTTTGGAAATTTTGAGTGTGTTTGCTATTTCTGTAGCAGGCAAACACTGCTTGGTTCATTCTTTAGAAAGTTTTCTGCAGCTTTGTGCCATTTTCAAATTCATTGCATTTTGCTTCATACTCGTTATGTTTTGAAGCATTAGAGGCCGGCCAGCAGATATAGATAAAACTTGTTATAGGACTTAAATATTTTAAAGAAAAATTGTTAATGAATTGTAAAGTTGCATGCAATTGTAAAAAGCATTTTATAATGTGGAATGTTAACTGTTAATGAAAATACAATTGTTACCAATGATAACACTTCCTGTGAAATTCAGGCATCTTTTGTAAAAAGTATGGTGAAGTACTTGAAGATAAACTTTGAGGCAGGTTGGATTTGTTGAATTCCATAGAATAACAAATGTATGCAATTTGCCTCACTAGGCTATTGACACGTTTCATTTACAGTAATACTTTAATCATATAGTACTTGTGTTGATTTAAACTAAATGTTTCTTAGATTAAGATGCTTCTAAGCAGGATTAATTTTCTTTTTCCTCAACTACAAAATAATTTTGTGTTTATTGTTTTATATGTATGTATGGTCAATTTGTTTGACATTCTGGTCATTTATTCACTGGAACAACTTTAAGCAGAAAAACGGAGGTTGTAATCTTTTATACAATCTTGTGTTGTCAGTTACAAGATACACCATCAAGGGTCCATCCATATAGTACGTATGCATTGAGGGGGAGGGGCTTGGGATTTAGGAGATTTTGTCTACAGGGAGGGGAAGGGGTCTAGACTGAATAGTATGTATGCACAAATTTGTAAATAGCCTACATAACAATTAAAAAACCGCTCAGGTAGAAGACCAGTATATTCACACAAACATTAGATTTGAACACAATTACTTTCTCATGGTCCAACAAAGGGTCGGGACTTGTCCCCATGGTTACTAAATACACCTGTAATTGGTAGTGTTCAAGACGACATTTGAATGTTCTACTGTATTTCTTTATTACTGTACATGTAAACTCTAGAAAACACAATATTACAAAACTATAATTTAATAGTAAAACAAATGCTTTGTGACTATGGCTAAAAATTAATTTTTCACCAGGGTGGGGGGGGAGGTAGCTAATTTGCATGTATGAATAAAGGAGGGGTCCCAAAAATGCAGTGTGCAAGAGGGGGAGGGGTGAAAATATGCCTTTTTGCATATGTATTATATGGATGGGCCCTAAATATAAATTAGACAGTCACCAGCTTAACCTGTGTAAGCTTTTCTATTAAATTTGCTATTGACCAATAAGAGAAATTCATAACAATAGTGAGTGAGGTCAAATGCTGAGCAGTCATACAGTCTGCAAATGTGTTCCAAATCTCAAAATTTGAACCAGACCACACTGTAGGAGCTCACAACACTCCCCAAACCCATTAGTTGAATCTAGAAAAGCCCATTTTTAGAAACCTTGGTGCTTCCCCCTATTCTGTAACCCTGGCTAAGCCAATGTTGAAATTCCCAAGTGCAACAGCTGAACATGATCATATGATAAATTTTTAATAATTAAATCTCCTGTATTAATCTCAGATAATTATATCTCAAGTCCTGTTAAATGTCTGTAGCCTGTATTTTAGTCTGATTTTCCAATATTAAAGTCTAAAATTTGTTAGCACTGACAATTGAGCAAAATTTCTTTAAAAAATTAAAAATCTTGTATAAAATTGCATCATGAAAAAATTATTGAAATATGTGTATTAAAATTGAATGCACCAATAGATTTAAGCAAATTCATCTAAATGACTATACATTATTTTCATCAATCTGGCGTACAGCGCTTGTTGACGCATTGTTGTTGGGAAATGATTTTATCTCAAACCGGTCTTTCTGAAATAGAAAGCAAGGCACATATGGTAGTTTAAAGTTTTAAATATTTTCTAGGAATGTTGGAAAGTTTTAATGTTAAAATATGACAGATGCCCACAAATGCATTGATGCAACAACAGATCACAACATCAATGATTTTGTGGCTATATGTTATCTGACAACTATAATCAAGCAAAACATACATTTTAGCCAAAATGGTCCAAGCTTCCATAAGCATTTGTAATTTCACCAAATGCAGTGAACTATTTATAAATATTAATTACAATATAGCAATATTTATATTACTAGAGAATATGGTTTTGCTCAGCAATGACAGTTCTGCATAAAAGCAATATCTGTCAGCAGAGCAGAAATGTTCACTTACAGGGCTCCATTTTCCAGGGACAAAGCCTTTTGCCTCTTCTTCCTCCTCTTCTTGTGGTTTCTTTGGCCAAACCACGAACATGATGAGAAGAACAAGGAGAAAAGCAACACTAACCATCACAGGAACGCCAATGTTTACCCACTTTGGCCAACACTCTTCTCTGCCACTGTCCTTGCCACTGCAATCCAGTGTCTAATAAAAAGAAACCGCTGTCTTGATACTAAGTCCTCTTACCTTTGGCTTCATAAAATTTTACAATTATGGTATTTTATGCATTAAGAATATCATAATTTTTTTAGTAATAACTTCTTCTAGGGGCCATGCAGGTTGACTGCATTGGCGATCATGGACCTCCATTTCCCTCTATCTTCTGTTGCATGAATGATGTCAATTATGGTACATTGACAAAATCATGCAAGACAAAATAGCACTGACAAAAAGATCAGTTAGAACAGTGGGGGAGCAATCTAAGAGGGATAAGCCAAGTCAAACAGGTAAGTTTTAAGACCAGATCTAAAAGATGATAAAGTGTTAGTTATAGGAAGTGATATTGGTAATGAATTCCATAGCCTAGGGCCACACACTGAGAAACAACTAGTGCCAATGACTGTGCGAGAATAAGGAACAACAAATGAAAGTCCTGCTGAATACCTAGTGGAGTGATTATAGGTCGAGAGATAAGTCACATCTTAAGATAATTGGGTTCATTATACAACGTGGTTCTATATACTAAAAGACAGATTTTATAATTAATTCGGTGCTTGATAGGAAATCAATATAGGGACTGTCTAGCTGGAGATATATGTTCAAATCTGGGAGATTTGGATATGACTCGAACTAAGGAATTTTATAGGCCTACTCTCTGGAGTTTCTGCATATTTGAATTTGTGATGCCAAAAAGCAGGGAATTGCGATAATCTAGGTGACTAGATACCAATGCATTGGCTAACTGAATAAGAACAGGCGTAGGGAGATGTCTGATGCGATAGATGTCCCAAAAATGATAATGAGAAATTTTGCACACTGAATTTATGTGACTAGTGAAAGAGAGAGAAGAGTCAAATATCACACCAAGGTTGCGAGCAGAAGTACTTCTAGGAACAACAGTGGAATACAGTGGAATCTCCTAGTACTACAGATTTCAGAGATTCATATTTGGTCAATTGAGCTGAAGTACCTAATAGCAAGAACTCAGTTTTTGATGAATTTGAAAGCTTATTTGAATCCATCCATGACTGAATATTAGTGAAGGCAGTGGATAAAGTCTCAAGGGATAATAGGTCAGTAAACTCAACAGAACCAATAAACAAGAATAAAAATATTTAATATCATTTGCAATGATATCTCACCTGAGTCACCTCTGACGACATTTCACTCAGTGAAATTACCAGTAATTTGAGTTTAATATTCTATTTCATTGATTTTCTTCAGTTCTTGCTTTCCTATAACATTTACATAACATGAATTAAAGGCATGAAGTCATAAGGATATGAAAAATTTAGATTATCTACAAATCATTAAACCTTTTGCCCCATAAGGATAATATTTAGGTTTCATAATATACTGGTTACAGGGATTGACAGGAGCAATGCATCAAGAGTGTTAAGCATCATTTAAACAAAAATCAACACTAAATTCTCAAGTCAAAGAAAATAAAATGTAAAGTGAAATTAAATATTCATGCTAAAGCAAGATTCTGCATCCATAGAAAAGAAAGATTCAGGACTTGGATCTTTCAAAAGCAAATAATTTTACATTTTGGTAACATACAAGATACAAATCCCACAATAAACAATAAGTCATGTTTTTAGTTATTCTCTCATACTGCTTAGGGTTTTCAATGGTTTCTCTTTCCATCTCAACCCTCAACTACCTAAGCAAGTCTGTGCTGTCCATTCATATTATCAACAGACATTCTTATTTTTTGATTATGGTTAAACACTTTCATAGAGTTGGCATATTTTCTTCTGAGATAAAGATCTATTTCTTTTTCATAAGTGATCATAACTGTCAGCTGAATCCTTCCTCAGTTCTCAATAAATAGCCTTTTGTACTCACTTTTCTAACAGCCATTTGTACTTCAATTTTGTCTATTCTTACTTCAGCTGTCACAAGTCAACATTCAGTTAGCTATACTGCTAGTTAAGAGGTCCAAACTTCAAACTTAGGCTGTGGCAGAAAATGTTCAGTTGTAACTGCAGCATGGAACTCATCTAGTCAAATCAACTGTGAATAAGCACATCATGTGCTTACTTGATGGAGGAAAGTGTGGTGATTAAAGGGCTTACAGCCGCCCTCATTCAGCATATGACACGAAAAAGTGACGTTGCCAAACCTTCGGTTTTCCTGGAGAACTGTGAGTATTGAGTCTATGAAGTGGCCTTTCCTACTCACGTTTACCGATTAATCTAAGCCAGTCTAATCCCAACATCTCAGAATCGGTAACTGTATCCTCTGCATGAATACTCAGGATATTGATTCTGAACTGAATTAACATTTTGCAGGCACGAAGGATGCTGGTAAACAAGCACGCTCTCAACCCACATTTTTGCGCTATAAAAGCTCAAAATCGCCACATGTATATATCGCATACCAAGACCAGGAGCTCACGAACACATTGCCACCATCGTCTTCATTCGTGCAAATTGTAAATATTTAATTTATATCAAATGAATTGTTTGGAAGAACTTTGTCTTTGTTTCTTTATTCTCCGTCGACTTTCTTTAAGAAAAGAAAACACTAAGATCTACGGAAGACGTATAAGGACATTTCTTTTGGCGCGATAATAATTAAATTATTTTCTTATAGGCCTATAAAGTAAACCTTTTACGTAGAGCCTATATCTTTGCTTTGTTCTTAAAGCAAACTGTTGTTTTAACATACGATGTTGGTTGGTTTGTGTGAACCCTTCTAGCCTTCTACCAATCACAAGGACCAGAGGCGGACCGAGGGTATGCGGCGCCCCTGGGCAAAGTGGACCGTTGGCGCCCCTAACATAATTGCTGACGAGCAAAAAAGGTCGTTACATCGTTTTCGGCGCCCCTCAACTCTTACAGCGCCCCTCTTCATTTAGTGCTGTGACGAGCAAAAAAAGGTCGTCACACGTGTTTCTTCTTCTTTATTGTGCGTTTAATACCCGATTTTGGCGCCCCCTCACCTCGGCGCATGTGGACATATGTCCCTCTGCCCCTCGATCCTCCTTTGACAAGAACTTCTAATGATTTTCTACCATTGGCGTGTCACGAGTGGCCCAGTATTTATTCTAGGCCTTCTCTAGGGAATCCCCCACACAAAGTTTTAAAATTCCCCAAATTTCTATATGTTGCATTGGTGGATGGAAATCCCCTCAAAGTGTGACGGGTGGGTTTTTTTGAGAGGGGAAAAATATAAGGATGATCTTTTTTGGTCGTTTTTACTTTTAGGTTCTCAGAGCTCTGGAGAAGGATATGAAGGATATTTTTTTGCTTGTCACAACATCTGAGAAGGAAAAATTTAAGGCTGACCTTTTCTTTTGCTCGTCAAGGTTTTTTGGGAGACAAACCTTCTTCCCTCCCAAACATTTCAAACTCCCCCTCAAAGTCAAGGTGGCTAGACTAAACACTGCGAGTGGCCAAAAGTATAGGGTTTTAAAAAGTAATCTGTGATTGTGAACATATCAATCAATCAATCAATCAATCAATCAATCAAATTGAAACAGAGCCGGAACAATCTGTCAGAACAGCGGGAGCAATCTAAGAACAATAAGCCAAGCCAGTATTGGAGTTGTGAAATTTGAGCTGGAGGGGGTTGAGGACTGAATTTCAATGAATGACAGAAACTGCATGTGAACCATCACCCGACATGCGATTTTGGAAGGGTTGCAAAAGTTGGCTGGGGATCAGTAACTCTGGTTTGAAGTTTTCATCAGCAATTTAGTTGCCTGTTGTCAACATTGAGTCAAGCCAAACAGGTATGTGTTAAGGTAAAAGGTAAAGGTTTAGATTTTAAACCATGCGTACAGCGCTATATAAATTGTCATGGATAATAATAATAATAATAATAATAATAATAATAATAATTTAATAATAATAATAATAATAATAATAATAATAATACTTGAGTCCGAGCGTTGGGTTCTGGCGCTTTTCTCTGCTCTAGGCAATTTTTAGCGACGTAGATGACATCCGGACATTGTATACATCTATACGCGGCCGGGTATAAGCCATTAATCTGGGGTAAGTTGTTTTTTCTAAGATTATCAATTTCAGACTCACGTTTTACCTCGTTAGCCAGGCCTGTACGAAGTGGGGTGCACTGCAAACGTGCAGCTGCGCCCCCTGGTTTTGGATTCTCAGTGAAAGACGAGGTTGGGGTGCAGACCTGAACCCTTGGAATTTTCGATAATATATATATATATATATATATATATATATATATATATATAAATTCGTTCCGACGTCAAAAATATATAGGAAATTGCCTTTTTTGCTTGTCGCGAAAAAGTTTATCAACAGCTGTTCTTATTTTCACGACCCTACTGTTTATCAACGGAATGTCGTCGATTCCTCTGATAAGGAGGTTAATTATTCACACTGAAAATGTGGACACCTTGCGGGTGAGATTGAGAGGTAAACTCCGCCGACAATTTGGATCGTTCAGTGACAATTTTGAAAGGAAATCACACGAACATCGATTATTAAATCACATTATTATTGCTATTATTATTATTATTATTATTATTATTTTATTATTATTATTATTATTTTATTATTATTATTATTATTATTATTATTATTATTATTATTATTATTATTATTATTTTATTATTATTATTATTATTATTATTATTATTATTATTATTATTATTATTATTATTATTATTATTATTATTATTATTATTATTATTTATTATTATTATTGCCTTCGGTACTTAGGCCCCATCAACAATGACGCTCTCTGATTTTCTTCGCCAGCTGGGTCGACGATTAGCTCAACAATCCGGAGACAAAAGGGAATGCAGTTTCCTCTTCCAGCGTTTGTAAGTCGCAATTCAACGCTTCAACGCAATCGCCTTCCGAGGTTTTTTTCCACACCTAGAACCGGACGAGAGTTAACCACACACAATTTCTGTCTCCGGACAATTTTATTATTATTATTATTATTATTATTATTATTATTATTATTATTATTATTATTATTATTATTATTATTATTAGGGCCTATTATTATTAAGTTGGTCACTATAGTCATGCGACTGCGTGAAGGCGATTCATATGCCTACGCATCGTATTAGGTCTACAGACGTCAAAAAGAAGTCAAACTATAATTAATATCTACATTTACAATTTCTCAAGATAATTAATACTCATATCCTCAATTTTATCATCAACATCACCACCACCACCATCACCAGTGTTTGATCTAGGCCGTTTCCGGGGAGAAATTGCCAGGGCCATATTAAGGCGGGGGCTGAGGGGGCTGTAGCCCCCCGGCCCATCATGAAAATAGGCCCACCGATTTTCGAGATAACCTTTTTTGCTTGTCAGAGATTTTCAGTATAGGCGACGGCCTTTTTTCTCAGCCCCAGGCCCCACTCGGACCTTAATCCGGCCCTGATGGGGGCCCTGGGTGGGGCGATGACCCCTTATTGAATGCCTCACCCTAGTGGCCCCCTGTTGGGGTCCTATTCTTACTACTGCATACTTAGCAAGAAATAGTTGTCCCAAATGCTTAGAAGTTGTCACCCCAACGCCCCCCACTTGCCAAATCCTGGAGCCGCCAATTGTCAGAAATTTTCAGTATAGGCGACGGCCTTTTTTCTCAGCCCCAGGCCCACTCGGACCTTAATCCGACCCTGGAAATTGCCCTCCTGCCCCCGAAAATTTTAAATTCCCCCATGAAATTTTGGCATAGGCCTACTGCATCAACTAACAGCAGCCCCCTAGCTGACTTCCCCCGGCTTTGTCAGTTCCCTCCCCGGAATCTATAGTCTAGATTAAACACTGACCATCACCACCACTATCATCATCAACGTCGTCGTCATCATCAGGGGCGCCCATACCCCCTGGCTGCTGGAAGCAGCTTCCCCCTTCCCTGTGCTACTCTAACGTGATACCAAAACTCAGGGGGAATTTCCTCCCCTCTAGCTTTTTTAGGAAGCATTTGCTTCCTTCCCCCCATCTGTGGGCGCCCCTGGTCATCATCGTCGTCGTCATCATCAGGTGAGTGGGCATGTGATCGAATTGCCGTCTGCCTTTGTGGCCATCCATAAATGACGTCACGCACTTAGGGGAGGGTTTCAAACATTTGTGACGATGTGTGACGACGGGGGAGGGGTTTCCAGAAATGTGACGTCACAATATTAAATATTTTTATACATAATGCAATGCCACGTTGCCGCAAAATTGAACGTATTTTACACTTATAGGCTAATTATTATACCTCATTTTAAAAAATAATTTGAAAAAGTTTCTGAATATTGTTTCAACTATAGTAATTATAGGCACTAATGAATATTGTCAAACGAAATATTAATTTTGACATTGGAAAGAAGACAAGATGACGGGGGGGGTTAACGCGTTTTGACCAGAGATGTAGCAAGTACACAATGCTTCACAATGCTTCAAGTACAAGTACAAGTCACAAGTACCTTTGTACAAGTACAAGTACTTGCATTCCAAAACTTGTGACGTACAAGTACCTGGCCTCCGAGTACAAGTACAAGTACAAAAACGAGTACAAAAGTACAAGTACCTGGCCTCCGAGTGACGTCTAGTACAACATTTTTGACATTGGCATTTTTTCCGCTGACATTTTGTCCCCATGACATTTTGTCCGTGACATTTTGTCCTCGGACAGTTTGTCCGGCCACGAATAAAATTGACACTATTAGCATCTAAATATCATCACAGTTGCACTAAAAAAATAGAGATGATAAATCGGTCATATTAACCTATGCGGTCTCGCGATCATTCAAGGCTCAAATGTTTAATCGTGCGCCAGAAGACTAAGGTCTCTAATTAATGGCTGCATTATACAGCCTGCTGAACTCCTTTCTATTAACCTCACTGTTCCAAAATACGATGGTATCAGTGGCTTCATCATAAATATCGTTGAGTTCCAGGTACTTGGCCATCTGTGAGGATGTGCTTGTCATTAGCCTAAAGGAACAGCATTACTGGTACCATTGAAGTACATGTAGCCAGAGATGTAGCAAGTACACAATGCAGCTTGTACAAGTACAAGTACAAGTACCTGGTCTCCGAGTACAAGTACAAGTACAAGTACCTGGTCTCCGAGTACAATACAAGTACAAGTACTTGCATTCCTAAAACTCGAGTACAAGTACAAGTACAAGTAAATCTCTGGTTTTGACGTCATATTTGAGGGGGTCTGACTTTTTGTGACGACGTGTGACGAGGGGAGGGTTAAAAAACTGCCAAAATCGCGTGGTCATTTATGGACGGCCCCTTTCTTTGCTGCTCTAACAAGAAGGACTTAGCAGTAATTTAGTGAGTAATTAATTGAAACGCAGCTTGAATTCATTCAATCAAATGCATATTTATGACGTGGACAACATCCTTAGACAAATATTCCACTGAAAATTAATAAGGAAATCTTTATAGAATTCGAACAACGACAGACAGATAAGTTAACGTTAAGACGGTCTTTTGAGATGACGATAGAGGTCTGGCCTGGCCTTAGTCCTCTCTATCCCTATCGCTGTCTGATCTGACTGCCGCCGCGTGTCTTAGCTTCGGCTAGACGACAGAACGTGTCGATCTGTTTCCTGGCGCTGTCATGACCGGACGACACGAACACGAGTCCGGTGGAGCCTTTGCTGACAGCCACCAGAGTCTCCTGACAGACCTTGACGCTGTTAGATCCGCTGTATTCGAGTCCAATGACTGGACCTTCGACGACCGAAGCAACACACACGAATTAGCGCTGCGTTCACAATGACGACGCTGCGACCAGTTCAGCAAACGAGAACCAGATTAAGCTTAAGCTTAAGCTTATTATTAGACTCTGTCTCTTCAGCCGAACCACCATTGAAGTCATTCGCATTTTGATCGGGGGCGTAGCGACGGGGGGTATATCGGTATATATATACCATTACCCCCAAAATCAGTCTACCTTAAAGTTTTTTATGTGATTTGCATGTGGTTATAATTATGTGGTTTATATGGTTTATGTGGGTTATAGTTCAGATTTATACCCACCCAAAATATTTATACCCTCCCAAATCAAATTCCTGGCTACGCCCCTGATTTTGATAATATTCTAAAAAGACTCATGCCAAATCTACACGTCTATACAAGACGCCCTCCAAATGTGCCACCTGGAATGGAACGCTTTAAGGATGCAGGTCTTGAAAATTCTTCTGCATCTGACTGGCAACAAAGCGAATGGGATAGGAAATGTTAGGAAATGGTAATGCGATAGTAACATCGGAGAGGTATTAGAAATGAAAATCTTGCTTCCAATCACATCAGATTTTCAGATTTTCAAATAATTCACTCTTTCGTTTCGACATTTGAACTTAATCAGAGCTACCATCTGGTAAAAATGGCGACAAAAGATAAGAAAATTATTTTCCTGAGATCGATTTCCTTCTCCAAACTTGCATACTCAGGTCAAATAGCAAAAGGTTAGCACTTAAAAGACCTTACAAATTGAAACATGCCTTCTCTGTTGCTTTACAAAGGCTCTGGGATTCTCTTTCAACACAGTTCGCCCGCCATGCTGAGGGACTCTTGATTTTCCTGCCTTAACCTCATTTCTGCTGCAAACCCTCCTTAGCCGGAACCAGACATTGATGGACCGACTTATGGTGGAATTTCAACCACGAATTACACTGAACACGACTGTTTACTATGATTCTCATCCTAAAGCGAACATCGACTGATTCTGGGATTAGACTTCAAAAGAGTACGCAATATACAATTACACAATATAGTACATAATTTAGCAATATTTAAAAGACACATTAAAACGCCTAGCTTGAACTGTCCTTGAAACCCTTGCTGGGAAAACCGGGAGAAGTATTAAGTAAATATGTAAGTAAGCAAACACAATATTGTATCCCAACAGCTAGAAGCATTGTCATAATTATAATAATCATTATAATATTATTTCATAATTGATTGATTTAATTTGCAAATACGTTTGAAATAGAACAAGTGAAAAATCAATGCGAATATAAAACACTATTCTAAACCAGCCGTAGGTCCTATGTTAAATTGATTTTGTACTAAGGAATAAAGATATCGGTTTAATTAATTAACACACAACAAGAAATATGCGTAGCCTAATGCAATATAGACCTAATTAAGTTAAGCCAAGCCCTGGGCAGCACTCAGGCTGTGGCCCGTTTAGTAGGCCTACCTTGTGTGATGGCCATTGCATATTTGTCTGAGCTGAAAACCTGCTGAGCTTCGGCGTCTTGCAAACTCAGTCTGAACTGCAAACTCAGCTACACACACACACACACTGACACACACACAACACAACACACACACACACACACACACACACAAACACAGCACCAAGACCAAACTTATGATCAAGGCCGTCGAGAGAAAATACGGGCGGGGGACAAATATTGATTCCGGACCTCTTGCTTCAAAATCTTGACAAGAAAAAAGTTATCCTTCCTTTTATCCTCATATTAAATAAATGCTGACAAGCAAAAAAGGTCGTCACTTACATCTAGCCTAATCCATTTAAATATTTTTTCTGGTCAGCGGGGATTGTTTTGTTTATCGCCGGTTTTGGTAAAATGTATCCTCTGCTCCCTTCTCTCGTCGGCCCTGCTTATGATAACTTATGCAATCAATTACAAAAGAAGTCTTTGTTTTTTGTTTTTATTAGACAAACAGATTTTTGGATTTATTCGATTGTTAAATCGAATAAATCTAATAAGGGAAAGACCTATAAATCATTAGCGTAGGTGCAGGGGAGTACGAGGCTGAGACCAGTCGTGGACAATGTAGATTCTAAAAGTGTCATTTGCTCACCAAAGCCAAATGTCTCCTGAGCCAACAATTCCCAGGTGACTAAGGTTTTAAGACTGCTTTTCTTCTTGCAACCGAACAGAATTGAGAAAACATGTATAACCTGTAAATCCAGTCACTAGCATAAGGTTGAATATTGAATATTGAAATATTTAGTGATTTTTAATTTAAACATAAAACTGCAAAATTTTTGGCAATAAAATATTGTTTTGGATATGTAATCTCGCCATTTGAGAACGTACAGGCGCGATGTTCCCAAACACTGGTTTTGTTGATGAGTCAAAACCGATGAGTTTTCAAACCTTTGTAGGTAGAGTGATTGTCTATATCAACGTTTAAAATGATTAGTGTTCGATCCAATTTGGGTTGACAATAACTTTGTTGGGTCGCTGGGTTCGCGAAATTAGATTCAGTGGTGTCATTTTCAACAAGTTTAGGAAATGTTGCGAACCTTAAAATTTTAAAAATTGATCTTAGGTTTTAAGAAATTAACGCATGCATTCCCCATTTAGTATTGTGTTAATCATGGTGTCCATTCTGAAGAACGCACGGGGAAGAGACGTTAGAAACTGTGCCCACGCCTTTTTGCAACAATTGTATATATGATCATTATGGATATGTAAAAATAACATTTGAGAACGCTAAATCACTGTGTTAACAACCCTGGAAAAAAACCTGTTTTTGATTTGATGAGTACAAAATACTAACAAATGAGTGGAAATTCCCATTTTTTTCCAATGAAAATCACAGAGGGCTGATATTAAAATGATTAGGGTTCGATCCAATTTTAGTTGATTTTTTTAGTTGTTGGTGGTCAGATGGAATGAACTGGATGAGGGGATAATAGCCGCTGCAACTGTAAACAGTTCAAAATAAACAAGTTTAGATTGAAACCAGTGGTTCTCACACAGGGCAGGTACTTTTAAAAATTGATCTTATTTATTAATTAATTATAAGGAAGGCGTATTCCAACCATTTTGCTGAGAAACTCCGCTAACAATTGGGAGGTTCTGCATGAAATCTGTGTGCCATCTGGCGGTTAAGCGATATTGCCATACTCATAGGATTTTTAAGACGCGTAACAAAGGTATGTTTCTGGCAAAATTATATAAAGATAATTTTCAAGGAATTTCAATATCTATTATTCTATTTCTTTCATTTTGTCTTATATTTGACAAAAATATAAATAATTATGCCTAATATATTTGCCATATTTTCATTCAATAAGAATCAGAGCTTTTGATTTGCCATTTATTCAAAATTCAGAAGGTTCTTTTCAGCCAACGTTCGCCAGGTGACCTAATGCATTTTTGGATATTACATGCCATGATCATGGTTGCGACACGTTACAAGACCGCTGAAGGGGGCCGTTGTTCCAAAATGTTTGGGAAACCCTGGTCTACATAATCGATATAACCTATTAAGCTGTATTACCGCTTTTAGCCACTCAAAGTTAAACCATTATTTAAGAATGCACGAGAACTCGCAATCTAACTCTAACATTACTCAATCTTCGACTGCTATGACTCCGCCCCAGAGCCAGTTGGGGAGCTCCCCGATCCTCTTAGTCAGAACTGGAAATGACAATCTGTAGAATATTTTATTGTATTCTGGAACCATGGCTACACCAGTGAGTAAAATTTGTAAATACATTGACGGAGGAGGAATATTCTGAATTCACGAATCAGTGAATAGGCCCACGAGTCATTCGATCATCGATATTGAAGTTTAGAGGGAGAATGGAAGGAGATCGTACGCCAAAATCATCCGCTAATGCTCTCTTATAGGAGCTAAAGAGCCTCTAACCCGCTGTTATTAGGAGAATGAAGCGGAGTGAATTGAGCAGTTCTCAGTAAGCAAGGTCTCAATTTAGTTATAACTTCAGAAGTCCCTTATTAAACATCAAACCTCAACAGAGAGATTTGAACTGGGAAAGTTATTGTCCAATACATAAAGAATTGGTTGATGCTAAGACGACTGTAGTCCTTAATTAATATGATAATATACTCAACATAATTCCAGCCACGAAAACTGAGATATCATCTCCTCCTGAAGGGCCTAAAATCGTAGAGTCATAAAGTCATAAACTATTAGCAATAAATTATCTTTGGTTAAATTTAATTGCATTGGCACTCACGTGTTTTTCTCGCATTTGCTGGATAAACGTACGGGCTCTGTCGTGAGATAAGCCATCGCTGAAGAAGGTCACGAAACAAGACTGGAAAACAATGCAAAAACCAGCGGATAATTAGGCTACACTACCTCTAATAACAGAGCATAATTTCTATTGCTGTAGGATTTATCATAATCACACAGATTCGTAGAAGATAGTAAGATAAGGATCGCTCTTTATGGAATCCATTAAATATGAAATTTCGGAATAAATAATAGCGCCTAAAGGTGATGGGACATTAGCGCGCTTTGCGTGAGTTCATTTTGACGTCCTTTGCGAAAGCGCTTTCAATGCTTGAATGATAAGCCGCTTTCGAATGGTGACTGGGACATTAGCATACATTGATCGCGTGCAAGCACACGGAGGGGAGAAAATCAACGCCGCCGCGCACGACTGATTGTGGTTGCACATTCACCCGAGTTTCGGTCGCGTTCATTTTGACTTTTCGACCAATCAGGTATCAGTTGAAACGTCAGCCCCATAGACTTTAATATATTAATAATAAATCTATGGTCAGCCCCCAAATACTTTGAAATAAAGAGAAAACAAGAGAAAATTAATCATGGCTAAAAAAAGTGAATTTGATATAAATTTGATAAAATATATTGAATGAGGTGGCGGCGCATCCCATTTTATGGGATAGCACATGCGATACGTATAAAAGAAAGTGATAAAAGCCATCGATATGGCTCGAAATTGCAGGAAAACTGCAGTCCACACCAGGTACGTGAATCATGAATGTATATATTACACAATGAATCTACACGCAATGCAACGAAATGGAGTGAAATAAATTTGAAAGCTAAACGCTTCTTTATTTACCGGTATATTTTATTATTATTATTATTATTATTATTATTATTATTATTATCAAGACAACTTATATATCGCCGTGGTCATGACCAAGGCCAAAGTTTAGCCTTTCTGGGTTTCTACGACTTCTTTTCTTTCTACAAAGCAGGTACCGATGCGATGATACATGTTGTTAAAATCATCATTCCGCAAATAGCCACTAACTCTTCGTCTGCCATTATTTCAGCGCTACATCAACTTCTATCAGCGCTACATCAATAGGCGTGGCTTAATTTTTGCCTGTGTTGAAAATCGCTCCTACGTTCAACACGATCGCAAAGGAATTCGCGCAAAGCGCGGGTAGTGTCCCATCACCTTAACCTTTTTTTTGGCAAAAGTTTTTTTAAACAAAAAACCTTACAATCAATTTTTATGTGACATGGGTGTCCATTTGAGCATGTAATTGAAGTATATTTGTTCATAATTGATTATCAGACCAAATATGGGCATGTTCCCATATGGGAACGTTGCCGGATGAGTTATGGGAACATGCCATTATTTATTGTATTATATCAAACAATGATGTCAATCGCTGTACATGTAATCAAGTCTTATGGCTCGTAATATTTTAAGGCAGCCTGTAGATGCAACTTTCTGCATAAAAAGAACAGAAATTACTCTAAAACACGTTCAGCAATTGTGCATCAAGTGTACAGTCTAACGCACTGATTGTAAATCAAGGACGTGAGTGATAAATTTCAAAGCACACTGTTCCTTTATCACAGTGCAGACGAGGATCACATTTAGCACACTTTTCGTACATGTATTTCCTTGATACATGCCATAACGTCTCTGAGAACAACTCATTCTGTGATGCCCAACTCCATCAAAACGTAAACTATCCGGTAGGCCAGGACATGGACCTCCACCAACCTGGCACCTTGGCTCACCAAGTTCCATCTTCAGCAAACACAGTGCAATTTCATGAAGAAAGGTCAAATGATCAAGCTTCAGTCCTGCAACACTGCAGTGCAATCTCCATGCTGCCACAACATACACATTGACTACATTCAGAACCAGTGGTCACCACCACTTCTTCCCCCGAATGGTTGGTCTGTAGGCTGCAAGCAGTCGGTACATAAAGTCGACGCCTTCCACACCTTCATTGTATCGCCTCTCTACATGTGGCTGTGTTGACAGCAACTTATGGGCTGCCTTTGACGTGGCGTTTTACAGAGAGGACAGGCTTATGGGTATGACAGGTGCTTGCAACATTTACCACAGCATTACCAAGTAATTTTGTGACAAAAACTTTCTTATTGCAACAGTATTCAAAGCTTCATCTGGCAGACTTTGTCTTCATTGTGCTTGATGGTACGAGATGTTGTTTGCATCACCAATTCTGTTGTGTCTCACAGTTCCTGATGCGCGAACACCTCTTTCAGACAATGTCTCCAAAGATTTTTGTGAAAGATACTGGCTTTTCTCCACTTTGCCCAATAATGTTGGCTCTTTTCTTCCTTCGCACAGGAGGGTCTTCTGTTTAACTCTCACTACTCTCTGTTTCTTTTACTTCTGTTTCAAGTACTCCGGCTGTTTCAAAGGCACCTTCATTTTTCAGATCTTCCAGAACATTTTCCAAGTCGCTGTCAACTCCTCGAACTCCATCTGCTGGTCAGTGGCGGCTCCACATGGAGGCCCGGGGGCCCGTGCCCCCTTATTGAATGCCTGGCCCCCAGTGGTCCCTATGTTAGGACCCTATAATTACTAATACATACCTGACAACAAATATCTGGCCCCAGTGCATAGAAGTTTCAACCCAACGCCCCCCCACTTGCCAAATCCTGGAGCCGCCACTGATCCTGGCGGAAGTACCACAATGGCTACAGGGTTGCAAACTGAGCTGACAGCCTCTATAGCTTCTCCTGTAGTGGAAACCTTGAATGCTTTTCTCCTTATGCCGTAACGTGTCCATCCCTGCGCAAGTGATGTAAAACCACATTTATGCAGTCATCCGGCAACGTTCCCATATGGGAACATAAAGGTTAACATGCACATTTTGTGCAAAAATGCAAACTTGTAACAAAGAGTATCAGTTTATCAAGCACTGCTATTGCAAAACTGAAAGAATACTCAAAAAACAACTTTAAAAACATGCCTGGCCTTTCAGGAACACTCTTTGACGAAATGTATGAAATTACGTGACAGAAATTCTAATGGTTCGAGACTTATTCTTCAAAAATGTACACAGTTACAATTAATATTACTAACTTTTCTGTCCACTTTATTATCACTCACATGTAACTCTTTAAAATAATCTACTTTGTGGTAATTAAATATTTGAGTAAGTCATCAATTTCTTGCAGTGTTTGTCAATGTTCCCATATGGGAACGTTGCCAAAAAAAAGGTTAAGGTAAAGCAAAAAGAAATGCTCACATAATGACCATAGAGGTCAATTCAGAAGGCGTCGCGTGCATAAAAGTCAGCGATATAGTTCTACTTACTGATCTGAAGCTGTCTATAATACTGACTAAAACGGAACCTAATCACGACGGAGGAAGTTGCAACGCGGTATTAGATTGCTGAATTTCTTACTGAATAAGTGTAATTATTTAATATTCACAGCGGCGGTCAGTGTGAACTGTGTATATGGATGCCCTTAGTAGTAGCTAGGCTTCGGTAGTTTCGGCGACACTTTGAAATCTGATCACGAGGCGAATAGGCACTTCGTGACAGGTTCATATTAATTTAGCTACGGCAGAATTAATGGCAGGAAGAAGAGAGGCCGACCTCGTAGACGGTGGACGGATGATATTGTGGAATGGACAAGACAATCAATTATCAACTGCATCAGAACTGTAAAAGACAGATAGGTCGCGTGAGAACCTTGTCGTCAACCTGCATATTCTCCGACCCTCAGAGAATGGACGACTAGGCCTATGCCATAGGCCTACCATATAGGGGCTATGAATGATGAGAGATTTTCAAAATATGCAGCGCTAACATCGGACGCAGAGCAGAAATTGCAGGTAAACGGAGAAAGTGAAAAGAAAGGTTTAAACGATAAAACATATTATGCACGGTGATCACCAAGAAGAAATAAATTCCCGACCGCACAATCTATGTGAATGGGAAGAAAATTAAACAAGTCATGACGTTCAGATACCTGGAAAACTGGTTTGCCAGCGATGTTAAAAGTGTACGAAATTCTGTATAAATACAAAATAGGAATGGCCAAAACAGTCTTTATCACGCTGAAACATACACCAACATACACTAAGCAATAAAACAAGGTCTAGGATTCTGGAATGCTACGTTTGGCCAGTTGTGCTATTTATTATATGGAGCAGAAACTTGGACTATCTCCAAAGTCGTGAAGAACAAACTAGAAGCTGCTGAGATGAGGTTCTTAGGGAAAATGTTGAAAATATCTCGGACCGAAAAGAAGCGAATTAGTAGTCAAGATGGCGGGCACACAAAGGAAATTGCTGTCTACCATACGGAAAAGACAAACGTCGAAGACAAAAGAGCAAGAGAGTAAGTCAAAGAATGACGTATAGGTCCTATAATTATCAGCAGTCTACCGACCGACTGAAAAGAAGTAAATACAGAATTAGAACTCATGCAAACTACGAGCAGCTGAAAGGAGGAGGAGGAGAAGAAGATGAAGAAGAAGATGAAGAAGAAAAAATGAAGAAGGAGGAGGAGGAGAAGAAGAAAAAAAGAAAGCGACTGTTTAAGATACAAGATCTCCAACTACAACTATCCGACCAAGATTCGAACTCAATGCGATATCTTACCTAGGCGCAAAGATGACAATACTGAAGCACGCAAAATATTAAGATTCGCAGGTACCTACTTAAGCTCTAGTATCTTCACTAGGAAAAACGAAAATCAGCAGAAGCTTCCGCGTGCAACATCGTCCTGTGAGAAATTGGAAGCCAATTGTTATTACGCATCCGATGATACTTATTATTGTACATGATTTCAACAGCTATACAGTGTTAAGACGCCCTGCACTGTACTTTGTCATAGGGAGCATTTCTGACTGGAGCTACGTAGGGAACCACGCTCTTGTCTTTGCTGAGGTTTGCTCCGACCGAGAGGCACCAATCAGGCAGAGGGAAGAGATCGGCCACATCTGTTGTCTTCAATCAAACAACAAACACAGTCGACTGCAGAGAAATACACGGTTAGCGTAAGACATCAAAGCAAAAACACAAGAGCCAATGAAATTAATAGTCTAGGCGCCATAGAAGCAATGGGTCATTAATTAATAATGCGTAGAAAACGCACCTTCAAAGCGAATTGTATGTCACGTGGTGGGCTTATTTGTGCCAAACGCCGTTCGTTTTCAATTTTGCATATGGGGAGATTTTAGGGAATTCAAGAGGGGACGAAATTTTAGACTCAACAACAAATAAGCAGATGATTTGTTGAAAATGTATGTATTTAGATTTTAGACTGTCGCAAATTAGGCCTAGCCTATAGACATTTTAGCGTCTTTGTTTCTCAGACGCCGCTCTTTATCATCATCAGTCCAAGTAGTTGACCAAGCTTCCGAATATGACTCAAAATTCGCCTCCTCCTAAGTTCTACTTCGTAGATAAGAAATAGATGACCGTCATTTCAGATACAGTAGGATTAATCAAACTAAGATAGGCCTAATTGAAGACTTGTCTTTCCTGACTTCGTCCATTTTAAAACGAACTCTCCGTTTTCTCAATAGGAAGTGATTTTCATCAACTTCCCACTAAAGCATCAGTAGAAATCATGGTGGTGGTGGCGGTGGTGGTGGTGGTGGTGGTGGTGGTGGTGGTGGTGATGGTGGCTCTTCATCGGCCCAGTTACTTCACACGCTGCAGATGCTTTTTATCAGCTGACATATGCGAACTTTTTAGTGAGATTTTAAGAACCTATGTAGCGTTATTTGAGTCTGCCATTGTTCGTATTATTAAGCTTAGGTCCATCCAGAGTATAAATCCGAAGTCTGGTTTTGATGACGCAACTCAGATATTAGTCAAGGACTCGGAGGCATTAGGCTACTCGACCCACACAACGCCTACTTAGGCTGTTCCTAGTTGGACATGACCATGAAAGTCCTGGTTACCTATGTAGCAGTGGCGGCCGATGGGTCTAAGAAGTGGAGGCTGTAATGTTAGTGAGAAAAATGTCACCCTTAAGATGAGGCTGGGATTTCATTTTCTTGGAATTTCCCGCTACCAATTGACTTTTTAGTTTTACTTCCTCTACCCTCTGTTCTGTCGCCTAAGCTTCATACAGTGAAGGACAGAGGTAGGCGATATGCTTTAAGCCAGTTAAGGTATGTTGGCAACACGCCAACATCCTACCCCGCAAAGGGGAGCCAGAGTATGTCCAGTCCCGCTCAGTCCCGGCGATTTGAAACGTGTATGTCGCATCGGTTCTGCGACAAAGCCACGCCCACTTCGGAAGGCAAAGTCTGTACTGTAATACTACATTACAGCCTATGTAGTATATACGCAGCTTGGAAATTGTACGTATGTCGCAGTTGTTCTGCGATACACATAGTTCACAGCACACCGCAGCCGCCGGAGCGATGCAGTCAAACACTCGAGCCTACTAATTTCCCTGATCGGGAATTGGCTTGCTGCACCAAACAAAATTCCATATGAAATTATTATTGTTATCCACAAATTGTGCAGCGAAAAAAAACAAGCATGGAAAGGGAGTCACAGCTTCTTGACTATATTTGTCACAACGTGACAAATGACCAAAGCAGTTTCATGATAACTGATTCTCGAGAAGTGTCAATTTGTGATGGAACGCTTTAACCTTGCCTGCCGAAAATGCTGATTTCCAAAAGCAATTCACTTACTGTGAGCAACACCAGTGGACGATTCTTTTCATTTAAGAACATTTCAGTCTCATTGCTAAGATCAAATAAATATAATCGAGTCATGACTTTCCTACAGCTAAGTCTTCCAGTAGCGTGCAGAGGGTGGCGGTGGCCCTGGGCGCACACCAGAGCGGACGCAAAAATTGACCCGGCGACCTTTTTGGCTTGTCAACTATCCACCATGCAGATGATGGGGCTTCCTAGTTGGCCCCGAGCGCTCACCACTCTCTGCACGTCACTGAAGCCTTCTCGCTAGGTATGGTAAGGTAGGTCCAGTGATGGGCAACTAGTTAACTAATTAGTTACCAACTAGAAGTTTAACTAATTTTTTTAGTTATCTTCATAGTTTATTTAAATATAAATAGTTTAGCTTAAATGCTAGTTTAACAGAAAAATTTTAGTTAATAACAAAATAGTTTAACTAAAACTTTTTAATTGGTGTCCAGAATTCTCAATAACAGTCCCTTTTCAATCTATTCTTTTCTGGATCATTTTTTCCAAACAAACTTGACAAACTTGTGTTCCTGCAGTCTAGAGACTAAGACTTAAATATTAAATAGACAATGATTAATGAATTCAATGGTTCATTGACAGACATGTTCATGTTGCAAGCATCGTCTATAATTATTTTCATGCATGAACACATACCTGATACATAGGAAATAGTCATAGGCGTCAATCCATAGGGGCCCGCCAATAATTTCGGACAGGGGGGCCCAGCACTTGTTGGGCCCCCCCAATATTTCAACATTTTTATATACCAGTTAACACATTTTCCAGTCTCAATGCATGCTCTTCCTGAAATTTCTATTTTTGAAATTTAATATTTTTGTAGTTTCGGTTCAGAAATGGCGATCCACGGGGGCCCGATTCTCTCCATTGATTTAGAGTGGGCTCAGCATTTGTTCATCATATGTTGCCCCCACTCCAACATGTAGGCCCTTTAACGTTTGCTCAGTTTCAGTAGTTTGACACAGTCACTGGAGTACCGTGACTGCGTTTATCCAGATTGCCTGCAAATATGAACCGTTTAAACCTGATAATTAATACACTGGGGACGAACAAGCAGTCCGACTGTAGGAATCTGGTATCTGGTTGATTGACCCAGGGACATCTGTATATAAGATGTACCTGATTGATCCTAAGTGTAAACTTTCATGTCACACTGTAGCAGTGGCGGCTCCACCGGGGGAGTCAGAGGGCCGTGCCCCATATTGAGTGCCTGGCCCCCCAGTGGCCCCTGTTTGGACCTATACTTAATGCTACATACATTACACAACAAATGGTTGGCCCCCCATGATTAGAAGTTGCCACCCCAACGGCCCCCTACTTGCCAAATCCTGGAGCCGTCACTGTACTGTAGGAATCTGGTATCTGGTTGATTGACCCTAAGTGTAAACTTTCATGTCACTTAACGGTCATCATGGGAACGATGTCAAGAAACTTGTGAGCCGAATTTACTAGATTTACAGTAGATAGTTGATGGCTGTACAACAGCGTTGATGCGTTAGTAACATGGAGGAGGGTAACTGCGCCACCCTGCTGAGAGAATGGCGTTTAACTCTAGAAGTTTAGATAATTTAAGATAAATCCTATGGGTTTATCGAAATCACGGTTGAAGCTTCTAAATTATATGAAGATTACGGGAACTGAGTCAACTGACTGCATTTAAGACATTTCTCTTGCTTGAACTAGACAGTTAACTGTTTAGACGTCTAAATCGAGTAGTAGAAAATAAAAATTTAATAATGTCCAAGCGACAATGCAATATCATTTAAGATGTTACCCATGAAACCTGGACTCTTTTATTTGTCAAACTTTTCATTTTGCTCTGCACCTTGGGCTCAACACTCTAATTGAGATTACGAGATAGACTACTCAAGCAGGTAAGGTATGCATGCCTACGTTTTAATATAATTGGCCAGCAATAATTTTTAGTAGTGCAGACTGCAAAACTATGAATTTTGCCTTTATAAACATTAAATAGCTTAATTAATTAAAAGTAAGTTATTGAACAAACCCCAAAGTAAATAAAAATTATGGCTAAATTTATATCACTTCCTGATATAAACAAAGTAAGTAAGTAAAATCTTGTTATTTTCTTATATATATATATATATACACATATATATATACATACATACATATATATCACATAACGTTGGAGACAGAATGTTGAAGACATAACGTTGATACTATATATATATATATATATATATATATATATATATATATATATATATATATATATATATATATATATATATATATATATATGAGCGACCAGGACAACGAGAAATTACAGCATCAACTTTTCATGTGCCTAACTTCAGAGGTTTGGGCCCCCCCAATATTCTAAGTGGATCGACGCCTTTGGAAATAGTTGTAAAATTAGTTGCAAAATGTTTAACTCTACTTTTTAGTTTAGTTAACTATTTTAGAAAGTTAGTTTGCAACTAAAAGTTTAACTACTTAATTCTAGTTCAAATTTAGTTGTAGTTAAACTAATGTTTTTTAGTTAGTTGCCCATCACTGGAAGTGACAGTTGAAACGGTGAACGGATTCAAAGGCTATCTCGGAAAACTAGGTTATTGAATGTGGAATGTCACCGAAGTAGGTCCTATAGACTATAGTAATGTAGGTCTGGAAACTCAGATTCGATTTCCATCAGGAAATCACGAAAATGGCGACGACTGAGTCCGTGAGAAAACGTACATCTATAGTAAAGAGTAAGACAGCTGAAAGTTGAAGCAAATTATAACTAAAGTCTGCGTTTCTATGACATTTACATGAGAGGAAGATCGAGTGGATCGGGGATGCTTTGGGATTATCAGATTTCGTAGGTAGACTGGTTTTAATGTATGAAGTGAGTTATAAGTCATCGATATTATTTTATATTTAATGCGTTCTGCTATTTTCAGCCAGTGTAGAGATTTGAGTAATGGTGTAATGCTGCTGAATTTTGGTGATTTGGTTAACTGCACGAGCTTAGGCATTTTGAATCTATTGGAGTTTACATATGGAAGCTTTTGGAAGATTGTGAAACAGTGAGTTGCAGTAGTCTAACTTGGAGTGAACTATTGAAGTGGCAACAATGGAAGCAGTTTTAATATCAAGGTAGGGACGAAGGCTGCGTAGATCTCGGATGTGAGTACAACAGGTTTTTGATAGTTGCGATATGTGAGATTCGAAATTTAGGGAAGAGTCAACAGTAAATCCAGGATTTTTTGCAGTTGGAACAGGGGTTATTATTGTGCATGGGCTAAAATCAGCGTGAGAGTTTCAATTTTTCAGTTTTTGTGGCAGTCCAGTTGAAAGAAGTTCTGTTTTGGAAGGATTGAGAGCAAGGAGATTAGCTGACATCCATGATGAGATTAACGAAAATGCTGATTCGAGTTCAGTGACTGGTGTTTTAAAGAATTTGACTAGTCTGGAGATTTTGTTGATCAGAATAAAGCCGCTGTTTCAGAGTCGCAGAATTAATCCGTGAAAATTCTATTCTCGGTTGTAGGTACAACTGTAGACCTATTTCTTGTTTTATGTGATAAATTTGGATTTTAGTTGAATTGAATAGACTGATTGGTAAATTATGAAATCCAACTGTATAAGATGCTGCGTTTAAATTCAGTGGCGTCATTTCACACTTTTCTTGGGGGCGAGACAATTTTTTGCCAAATTTTTGGCAAATTTTGGAATATTTTAGGCAATTTTTGCAAATTTTAGGCAATTTTTTGGAAAATTGTAGGCATTTTTTTAAAATTTGCAATTTTGTCAATTTTGGGCAATTTTTTGGCTAATTTTGGCAAATTTGCCATTTTTATGTATTTTTTTGCAAATTTTTGGCAATTTTTGCGATATTTTGCGCATTAATACATTAAAATTATTTTTGTCATTTCCTTGGGGGCGCCACGGCCCCCAGCCCCCAAATGACGCCCCTCTTTAAATTGCATAGCATATAGTCATCGCGCAGTGGTTTCTATTCTAATGCACAGTTGCAGAACCCTGGCACAACGCAAAATCTATACTACTAAATTCCTTTAATGTATTAGCAGAGAAAGAAACCTACTCTTTAGAAAACATTTCCATGCATTTCGGTATCGCAAAGTCAAATCTGCAGAAACTCCAGAGTGCACAGAATTCTTTAATGAGAGTGGAATTCAAAACTCTTGAACATGTAAGAGGACTCAGTGAATTCTATGACGAAATCTGTCGTCTAGTCTGTAGATTAATTATATATATATATATATATATATATATGTATGTATGTGTATATATGTGTAGATGTTATACAATGAAACCAGTTCTCCTAAGGCGAGGCTTGTCTTTCAACCGGCTAATCACTCCACTGGCCTAGATAACTCAGCAGGACCTTCGTCTAGCTGTTGTTACTCATTCTCGTACAGTCATTTGCACAAGTTGTTTTTCAGTGTGTGGCTCCTGCAGGGTCTGGAATTCATTGCCACTACTCAATATAACCAGCGCGTTACTATATCTTTTAGATAGTGATCGTTTGGTTTGGTGGCCTAACTGCCGCGCTGATTGTTCCCTGCTGGTCTGGGTCGACCCTTCCTGCCAGACCTGGATTTTTAATTCGACTTGGATTTGTTCTATATTCGGCTGATGCTCTATAGGAACAATGATTACTAGCGCCAGAAAAGTTGATATATATATACAGCAATTTAAAAAAATTTCAGATACAATTTTGCTACCCATAATGAAAGTTCCGCTTACCACCATAGGCGAAAAGGCGAAGAGGTGAGGGAAAAGATGGGCAGCAGGGCAAGATAATGAAAAAGGAAAGAGAAATTAGGAAGAAAAGAAATAGTCTAGAAAAGAAGGATAAACAACGGTTCACTTGCCACAAAAGGCAAACAGGACAGCGATATATATATATATATATATATATATATATATATATATATATATATATATATATTATGGCCTTAGCACTACCGGTAAGTTCCGGAGACATTAAGAAATTGCGTAGCTAACTCTCGTCCTATTCGAGGCCTGGAAAAGTTCCTCGGAAGGCAATAGTGTTGGTTGAATCGCTGCAATATATATATATATATATATATATATAATATATATATATATATATATATATATATATATATATAATATGCAATATATATATGATATATATTATATATATATGATATATTATGATATATGATATAATTATATATATATGAGTATATATACATAATTACATATATGATATATATATATATATATATAATGAGATTCTGAGAATATATGTATGATGAGAACACTGAAAATCACCAGAGGTCAGCCTCAATCAATGTTGTGCGTGTGAGCGTGAGTGTGTGTGTGTGAGCGTGAGTGAGAAAGAGAGAGGAAGAGGGAGAGAGAGGAAGAGGGAGAGAGAGCTCGGCAGCAGCAGCAGCAGCAGCAGCGGATGGATGATGATTCGGATGAATGAGGTTGGTTGTAGAGCTTATTTTTACCTCTGGCAAGAGCGCATAATTCGCCGATGTTTTCGGAGGATTAGCGTCTACTATTTGATGCCATTTGTTGTTATAAACACTCAGCTGCGAAGCGTGGAACTCATCTGCAAAGAAAACAAAAGCAAATGCACCGAACGATAGTTACAAGAGACATCCGCCCTCCGCCCCCCGCCGGCGTTCCCTCTAATCCTGTGTAGTCTGTGTGCACAATGTTAAATTATAATACCACTAATGCATACATTATGGACAATGCTTCCTCTAATGTTTTTGCAGTTTGTGTGCGCAGGAAATTTCTTGTGTGAAAAATTTTACATGGAAAGTCAACTTTTGTGCGCGCCCAGAATTTGTCCGAAATCAACATTACTTATTTGCTAACAAGTTAATACGTCTCAGAAAACTCTTTAATATCGGTCAATGATCCACTTTTACAAATTTCTCACCATTTTAGAATATAAACACATGCAGTGGCGTAAACTTGGATGAAAATGTGGGGGTCCAAATCCTATACCTTCCCATTTCCTTTGGTAACCTCTCAAAAAGTGGAGCTTGAGTCTAGAGACCTAATAGAAGTTTACTAGTTACGACTATGATTTACACATGCGGTTTAACATTATAAGACATCTATAATATTAAGATCCTTGGTCTGTATGTCTGTTACCTTCGAGCGTTCTGATTGGTTGGTTGTGTGAGCGTTCTGATTGGTTGCGTTCGAGCGTTCTGATTGGTTGGTTGTGTGAGCGTTCTGATTGGTTGCGTTCGAGCGTTCTGATTGGTCGTTCTGGAATATTCGTTGCCTCGAGCGAAGCGACGCGACGCGAAGCGAAGCTCGCAGCGAGCGAAACTCGCCTCATTCGAGCGAAGCGACGCGACGCGAAGCGACGCGACGCGAAGCTCGCCTCATGCGAGCGAAGCTCGCGCGAGCGAAGCGAGCCTTCGAGTTCTAGTTCATTAGCTTAAAGTCGTCTAACAAACATTCCAGAGTTTCGAATCTCATTCGATATGAATTTTAAGGTGTTTGAAGAACTGAAGAGCGATTGAGTGGGTGGATTCAGGTCCATTCGGAAGAGACTGTCCACTGGTTGTATAGAACAGGGATGCACAACCTGCGGCCCGCGGGCCGGATCCGACCCGACAACGTATTCTATCCGGCCCTCGGACGGTAATTTTGTTTCTAATCAGCTGACCATGTCAATTGGTCATCGAGCAGTGGTTCATTGCGACATTTATTAAAGCTACTTTTATTTCAGTTACAGATTTATATAAAATACTGTACATGTATATTATAAATTATAAATTAGGCATTTCAAATGTCTGGCCCTCGAGTTATCTGAGAATGGTCAATTTGGTTCCTGTCTTACAATTAAAGGTTGCATTCCCTGCTATAGAAGCTCTTCGACGCTGGGTTAAGATTGGTGCATCATCTGAGGACATGCACATTCTTGTCATTAGCGTGACTACTTAATTGGAGAACAGGGACCAGGCTTCCTATTCGGATCTGCGGATCTGAATTAGTTGCGATATTCGTGGAAAACCGATGAGGCAATTTTACTGAGGAGGAGTACAGGCTCAGCCGGATCAGACGACGTTCGCCTTTGTAAGTCATGGCGCCCATAATTATTCTGAAATACTGGCTACGACAATGATTTTCACTCTACTCTCTTGAAGTGCTGCAGAAGCAAAAGCCGTTTGGAGAGAGAGAGAGAGAGAGACAGAGAGAGAGAGAGAGAGACAGACAGACAGACAGACAGACAGACAGAGACAGACAGACAGGACAGACAGACAGACAGACAGACAGACAGAGACATACAGAGACAGAGAGAGGGTGCAATCATGCACAACAGTTTAAAACCAACTAGACAACCAAATCCTAGCAGTTTTTACGCACGAAAGATCCTACTAGGGGGCTGTCCATTAATCATGTCAACAATTTTTGGGCAATTTTTGACCCCCTCCCCCTTGTCAACAACTGTCAACTTTCAGTGACCCCCTATAATTACTGTATGTCAGAAACTTTTGAACCCCCGCCCACTAAAACCAGTGACGGGTCTCCCTAAAAAGTTTAGAAGGTTATTATTTTTGCAGCGATGAGACCTTTTCCCTTTCTTTTGTTCATCAAGCGTCATAATGTGGTGGTGATGACCGTTTTTGCTTGTCAGGCTTTTTTCCGTTGTAATAATAGTATTCCATGGAATTTTCTATTTTTTTATCATTTGTAAAAAAATGAAATTGTTTACGTCAACTTCTCTTGACCCCTCCCCTGTCAACAACTGTCAAACTTTTTCAAACCCCCTACCCCCTAATTTGTTGACGTAATTAATGGACACTTTGGACAGCCCCTGAGCAACTCAAAATCCAGTTACTGCTGCTGCTGCTGTTGCTACTACTACTGTACTAGTACTACTACTACTACTACTACTACTACTACTACTACTACTACTACTACTACTACTACTACTACTACTACTACTACTACTACTACTACTACTACTACTACTACTACTACTACTACTACTACTACTACTACTATTACTGCTGCTGGAGGATGCGTGCAATTGGAAATCATTGCAAGTGTTGTAGCGTCACTAAACGTGATAAACCGAATGACCTTTGCCGAACTAAATTCAATAATGACAAACGGACGATAAAGCCGCTTTTTAATTTCTACAAATGTCGAAGAATTCCTGTGAAAGGTACCCTATGCCTATGACTTGTGTTATCTGGAATGGAGGGGACATTTTAACAGCGGAGATCGACTGTGAACTTTTAGAAAATGCTTCTCCATTATTTATACTCACCTGGCAAACAATAATAATTATTATGAATTTCTATCAGGGGCGTAGCCATGAATTTGATTTGGGAGGGTATAAATATTTTGGGTGGGTATAAATCTTAACTATAAACCACATAAACCACATATAATCACATGTAAATCACATAAAAAACTTGAAGGCAGACTGATTTGGGGGCAGAGGCGTAGCTACCATATAGCAAGAATAAGCAAGGCATTAGGGCCCAGAAGAACTGGGGCCCTTTTTGACCACCAATGTAAAAAAAGAAAGTAAATAATAGCAAAAGTGAATAATGATTTGAGGGAAAACATGGCATTAAAACATTTGCGTAATTATACTTCTTAAAAGTACAGCTGTTTAGAATCAGAATTTTCGGAAATCTATAGGCCTAATGCTTTCATGTTGTTTTTAACGCTTCCGATTACAGTAGGCTTAGTTACTGTTGCGAGTACATTTAGCAAATTGAAAATTATCAAAGACTACAAGAGAAATTCTATTGGCCAAACTAGGTTACGTGATCTCGCTATTCTAAGTATAGAACATGCAGAGGCAGATAAAATGGATTTAAAAGTACTTATTACTGATTTTGCAAACATGAAAGCGAGGAGAAAACAATTCTAAATGAATCATTGTGCTGTGTGCATATAGGGCATTGTGCAACAGTGCAAATTGCATTGTTAAATAAGAAGTAAGATAATTTTTATTGTTCTATTATTTCGTTATTGAATTAAATAACATGTCACAATTACTATGATTATTGTTATTAACTATTATTACAGTACTGTTCATATTATTTAAATTTGAAACTGTTTTAAAGTTGAAAATCCTCCATGATTATGGGTCAAGTTCTTTGCTGCCCTTTAAGGCTTAGTGTACTGTTCGTCATGTTGTGGCTTTTTAAGTTGAAGAGGCCCATTAATAATTTTTGCATTAGGGCCTAAAATCCTAGCTACGCCACTGTTGGGGGGGATATATATACCGATATACCCCTCGTCGCTACGCTCCTGATTTCTATAGCTCCCTTTCTAATACCCAAAGGTATCAATCAATTTGGGAAATATTCAGTGTCTGGGCTGCAAGATCCTGACTTAATTGTCGTCCAAAGTGTAGAGTTCTAAGCAATGGTAGACTTTTGTAGTATTACTCAGAATGTTTCGCGAGTGAGTTCTTCAATTAGAGGATGCTCTCAAAGCCGTTGCTATATTCCTTTGTAATATTTTAAATTATAAAATTTGCTCTATTTGGTTATCTCTGTTTTTCCATTGGTTCTTTGAAGGATGAATAAAAAATAGAAGCAGAACAAAGATTAAAATTCCGAGAAATAAGGTCTCAGGTGCAAAATTTGGTGAATTTAGTGGCGCTTGCTCAATTTTTAAAGCGCTATTTAGAGTTTTAGTTTCCAATTCATTAATTAAACTCGAATTGGAGGTTAAACAGTAAGTAAACAGTAGGCAACTAAAACTACATAACAATAGCTTTACCTCTAAAAAGTGAAATGTGGCTGAACCTATGGCATTTATGGAACTGCAGACATTTGATAAAGACATTCTGTGAATCGGACTTACAATATACTTTATTGCAAATACAAATTCTGTTGAAATCCTAGCAGTCCCTGAGTCTCGTATAACCCAGTTATGGTCAACAAGCCTGTAGAGATTTTCTTTTAGACGTAGCAATCTTATGCTGTCAGATATAATACTGTATGTACGTATACTCATAGCACTGATTTTGTTTGTTTTTTAATAATGGCCATGTGCGCGTGTGTCTGTGTGCGCGTATGTCTGCAGTTGCCAGAGACTCACTTAACAGAGCTAACGTCTGGCGCGAGTGCTCGGTCTTAGGCACTTGAGAGTCCAGCCACGAGAGGAGCACAAAAGACGCAGAGAGAGAGAGAGAGAGAGAGAGAGAGAGAGAGAGAGAGAGAGAGAGAGATTTAGCGTCTGCCGTAAAACGGTAAAAGTCTGTTGTTGCGTCGTGTTGTATTCCCCATATGTGCACAGCAGAATGTCTCTTGCATCTGCTGCTGCTGTTCCGTCGTTTACGAATGCAAGAGGACATAAAAGACGCTAAGATGCAGTCTCGGTGGATCTCTCTCGGCAGAACATCAGCTCTGAAACCGGGAGATATTCTATCGGCCCAGGTTCAATACCCGGGCGATCAGACATTTTCTTTCTCAGGTAAGTCACGTGACCGCCGGTACGGAGTGGAAGTTAAAATGGTCTGTGTAATGTGCCAAGGTTCACTGTGCTCTGTTATGGTAGCGGCGAAAGACAGTGAATCTGCAGTAGCTGTCTGCCAAGAAGCGCCGCTATAATAAATACCTGACAAAGCAGCCATACACAATTATCAAAGCACAACTACAAAAACCGGTTTGCCACAGGAACACATGAGAGAAAGGGATGAACGATGAGCGCTGGTAAAAAGGTACTTTGTAAACTTGACGCATAAATGAGCGCTGTATAAATAGTGTTGATCAGGGGCGGTTCCATTTTGAGGATGACTGGGGATGCATCCCCCACCGGCCCACCAAAAATGCGTCTTCAATGGAAGATGATCGTCTAAACGGATTAACCTTGGTGTATATCCACAAAGATATAATCATATCCATATCCTATATCCGGCATGCAGCACATGCTGGACATTTGCACCAATGACTTTGTGGATTTGGATTTGAAATTTAATGTGAAGAAATCTATGGTCATGAGTATTGGAGCACGTTGCAATATCGCATGTGCTGTATTGGTCCTGGATGGTGTTGCCTTGCCATTTGTGGAGGAAATTAGGTATCTTGGAGTGACACTGAAAAAGGGCAGGCACTTCGGGTTATCTATTTCGGAAGCTAAATTAAATTTTTTCGTACGTTTAATTGCTTGTATAGTCGCAGCAGAGCTGCCGCTTCTGAATTGATATGCGTTAACCTGGTAAAGAGCTATTGTCTACCTATTGTATTTTATGGCATGGAAGCCACATGTCCAAACAAAAGTAATCTTAATGCTCTTGACAGATTGATTCAAGTAGTTGTGTGCAAAATTTTTAAAACATGTGAGGCAGATAATGTTGAGTATATCAGAGTCCTGACGGGTTTGGATAGTATGCATGCTATTGTAGAAAAGCGACAAGCATCCTTTGTTAATAGATATGAGAAGAAGACACTGTACTTTGCTCAGTGCATTACTAGAATTTGTCTGAGGGCAGAGGCTGTACTGTGTAAAGTTTGTGCTTAGTTTATTTGTTTATTATTAGGTTTATTTTATTATATTTTTATTATTTAGTTTTGTTCAGTTGATTTGTGTTTTCCTTGGTTGTGTACTACTAGTTGTGTACTACTTTTTTAATGCTGTGTTTGTCACGAATAAAGATGATTATTTATAGACAATTTCATCAAATTCGCTTCCAGCAATAGAAAACTCGATTTTGCACTATGACTTTGTACAACTAGATTCAAACAGCTTTTATACATTGTCAATTCTGAACATTATATTTTATAAATCAAATCTACAGATTTCTTCTAAACCGTTTACAAATAATTGCTTTGACAATTGGCGGAATCTTCCTAGAAATTCATTGCAACCCCCACCAAGAGTTCTTGAAACCAGGGCTTAATCTAGGCCGTTTCCGGGGGGAAATTGCCCTTCCCCCCGGAAATTTCAAATTCACCCGAAAATTTTGGCACAGGCCTCTACTATATCAACTAACAGCAGCCCCCTAGTTGACTTCTTCCCCCCGGCCATGTCAGTTCCCTCCCCCGGAGTCCAGAGTCTAGATTAAACACTGCTTGAAGCCTGATGTTGATTACATTACTGGGCAGAGCACGAACCTTCCAGCTGAGGATAGTAGAACTGATATGGACCGAATCTCAAGTCAGCGGATGACTCGATCTGCGGTTGCGTCGGGCAGCAGGCGAAGAAAATACTTTGAGACGAATCGCGAATTCTCAGTCGTCGACAGGACAACATCAGTTTACAGTCTCGACAGTTGCGAACCAAGACACTACCAAGAACATTTGAAATCGAGTCTTAAACACGTATTCAACAGAACAGCAGTGATGGGCAACTAACTAAAAAACATTAGTCTAACTACAACTAAATTTAAACTAGAAGTAGTTAAACTTTTAGTTGCAAACTAACTTTCTAAATTAGTTAACTAAACTAAAAAATATAGTTAAACCTTTTGCAACTAATTTTACAACTATTTCCCAAGTATCAGGTATGTGTTCATGAAAATACAGACGATGCTTGCAACCATGGGCGTCCGCAGAAATTTTTCCAATGGGGTGCAAAACAGGGTCTTGTGACGAAAGAAATGAAAACATTTTCAGGGGGTGTAAAACAAGATTTTGTGACGAAAGAAACAAGTAATTTTACTTTTTTCATAACTCCACAATTTTCCCGGGGTGCAATTGCATCCCCTTGCACCCCCCTCCGGACGCCCATGCTTGCAACATGAACATGTCTGTCAATGAACCATTGAATTCATTAATTATTGTCTATTTATGCACAAGAACAAAAGTAGTTAACTCACAAATAGAGCCGCATAAGGTCTATCGAAAACAAGGATAATGTCTCTGTTCTGCAGTGATGGGCAACTAGTTAATTAATTAGTTACTAACTATTTATTATATAACTTCTCTTGTGGGTCAAAACGGAAAGGAAATGCCAGAACGACTTCCGTTCAAAGCACAAAATTGTGTAGGTAAGAAAATTCTTCATAATCATTCTCAGCAAAAAATCGTTGCTGATTGTGCTTAGAGGCAACGTTTCAATTGGAAAAATCATTTTTCTTATGCAGGAGCGAAAGTTTTAAACTCTTCTTCTGTCTGTTAGATTTCCCAACGAACTATTTAATACTTAAGTCTTATTCTAGACTGCAGCAGGCCCGTCTTTACGAGTTAAAAATCTGGCACAGTGCCCGGGGCCCCGCGCATTTTAGGGGCCCCGCGCTGCGCGGGCCCCTAAAATTTTTGCTTGCTTGTGAACACTGAAAAACGTACGATTAACTATTTTTGCTTGTCATCAACATCCAAAAACATTTGGAGATGACGCTTTTCCTCTTTTTTGCTTGTCAACATTCAAAAACGTTTGGAGATTACCTTTGTTTTGCTTGTCGACATTTGATCTTCACATCTAGGGTCCCGCAGGTCGCCAGGTGCCCGGGGCCTCACACAGGTATACATACAAGACGGGCCTGGACTGCAGGAACACAAATTTGTCAAGTTTGTTTGGAAAAAATGACCCAGAAAGGAATAGATTGAAAAGGGACTGTTATTGAGAATTCGGGACCCCAACTAAAAGTTTTAGTTAAACTATTTAGTTATTGACTAAAATTTTCCAGTTAGGCCTAAACTAGCATTTTAACTAAACTATTTATATTTAATTAAGCTATGAAGGTAACTAAAAAATTAGTTAAACTTTTAGTTAGTAACTAACTAGTTAACTAGTTGCCCATCACTGCAGAACAGAGACATTATCCTTGTTTTCGATAGACCTAATGCGGCTCTATTTGTGAGTTAAGTTTTGGCTCAAAAATGTGTCGATGTGGGGGCCCTATTTTGGAATCCTGGCTACGCAGTACGCCACTGGTTAGCCTATCCACTGAGCTTGTCTGAAAAAGGCCTTCTACTGTATAACTTTTGTTCTTGTGCATTTGAGGCAAGAAATTATAATCATTTAACGTATCGTTTTTTTTCTTTAAGAACCGGAAGCTACTCGAACCATATTTGCCCTTTACAACCTCTTGCTACGCCTACAGACAATAGGTATATGACCTACGCATAAGATGGTAAGTAGAGTCAATTGAAAATGTTTTAAAGCCGTATTTCGCATCGCTCACCTTGACTCGGTGGGACCTAAGAAGATAGTGCACTTTGTACAGTCTTCAATCGATGCAGTGCCGATATGATCGAAAATGAAGACCACGCAATTCTAGGAAAATATTTAGAAAATAAACCGACTGCCACGTGACTCCAGTTCAAGCTCATAAGAATAATTAACTTCACAGACAATCTCGATTGTCAACTTTCTTATTTCATATTTACGGGCATTGAATGCTGAAAATGAGTAGTCAACTGTTACGTCCTTAGTTAGCTTTGAATGCTAAATATTTAACTGAGTAATGTTACAGCAATAACTGTCTACCAGTGGCGGTTCCACGTGGGGGATGAGTGGGGATGCATCCCCCACCGGACTTCCGGACTTACTTTTTTCCTTGTGAAACCTATTTTTGGGTAAAAGTCTAGTAAAACTAACTGCCGAATGACCTTTTTTACCTGTCAGCCTATTTTTCGGTAAAAGTATAGTCAAATTAGGAATAAAATTCTCTTTTTTGACCTTTTTCTGCAAAGTTTATTGATTGTTTTCCTTCTATTGTCATCCCCCACCAACTTTCTATGAATTCATTTCATCCCCACCAAGAAATCCTTGAACCGCCACTTCTGTCTACAACAGTTTTTTTCCAATTCTGATGCTGAAAGGCTGAATTATAACCATTGGCGTAGCGACGGGGGAAAGGGGGCTCCGACCCCCTGTTCGGACCGGTCGTGAGATTCGCGCAAAGCTGGCGAGTAGTTGCGGGGTAGCATGAGATCACGAAATCTCAAAGCGCTTAAGATGACCTGCTTAGCTCGTCAACTTTTGGCTAAAAATGTGTCGATGTGGGGGCCCTATTTTGGACTCCTGGCTACGCAGTACGCCATTAGTTAGCCTATCCACTGAGCTTGTCTGAAAAAGGCCTTCTACTGTATAGGTCTTCTATAGTGTATGCTTCCTATATTAACGGCATCGTTTTGTTAAATTCATCCGAGGCGTACACGAGAAAGGACTCGATGTCAGCTGCGCCCCAGTTGTTAGGAACAGAAAGAAATGTCGTTAACGCTGTTTAATTAGTTAAGGTATTTTACCTGGCACTTATGCAGAACCAACTGTTGGCCGTTGATTGAACCTGACGTCCGGAAAATTGCATCGTCTTGAATATCTCCAAGGGTAACAGTTGTATAGTCCTTCTGCTTAATTGATTCTCTCTTGTCCCTTTCAAAGCATACCGACCGAGTTCAGTAATTAGGCTACTAAACTGAAACCAATCATTCGCCTCAAGCAATAGCGTCTAAAATCATCTAAATCAGAGATGATTTCTACCCAAAACGATCCTTTCCAACTTGAATCCATGCGCTTGGCACAAAAACTCAAACTCGGAAGAAGAAAGTTGTAAAGTAAAGGGCCAGGCTTAGAATCAGCTAGGGCTTCGCTTCCATTTCGTGGGTTCTATGGTTGTGCCTTAAGTGCTTTTGTGGTTTTCGTGGTCAAACTGCAAGCAGATGAAAGAGACGGGAGAGGAGTTGGACGGACATAAAGACATTAAACGTATCTCCTAATCTGTCCCACATTCTCCCTGCCGATGCATTTGCATAGCAAGGACAACATATTTATACAACACATGGATAAACTGTATATTAGAGACGAGGGAGTAATCATGAGCAGTGCTGAAAGTCAACGGGAACACGCGAGAACTAAGTTCCCTCGCCTTTTTGGACCATGAAAATTGTTTCCCATAATTTTTAAATACTTGTTTCAATATTGTAAAAGCACAGTGTACTTGTTGCAAAATTATTAAGCTAAGATTTAAAAAGCGCTATAGAAATTTAAATGATGGCTACCCATAGTTCGTTAGGGTTAGGGTTATGGTTAGGGTTAGGGTTGCGCCAAGATAGTTCCTGCACCTTTTTTCACAGACTTTCAGAACTGATCATGAGGGCCCCGAGGGGGTTGGGATGGGCATGGCACCCCGTTGTCGACAATTATATCGTAAACAATTGTAGGCTAAAAGGCGATATATAACCAACAGATTTGCAGACAGCCAGTGGCGGCTCTAGGATTTGGCAAGTGGGGAGGCCGTTGGGGTGGCAACTTCTAATCATGGGGGGCCAACCA
>CM030841.1:3349228-3359228 GCA_018105865.1 Metaphire vulgaris
AGCAGTAGTAGTAGTAGTAGTAGTAGTAGTAATATAATATAACAAGGTTTAAAGTGGTTCAGCAGGGACTGCCCTGTGTGAGAACCACTGTAGTAGTAGTAGTAGTAGTTGTTTTTTTGTTGTAGTAGTAGTAGTAGCAGTAGTAGTAGTAGTAGTAGTAGTAGCAGTAGCAGTAGTAGTAGTAGTAGTAGTAGTAGTAGCAGCAGTAGTAGTAGTAGTAGCAGCAGTAGTAGTAGTAGTCAAGCACATCTGCCGCCGCCGCCGCCGTTGCAGAGGTAGTCGTCTGCCACAGAGGCCCTGTATGGGCGTCTTTGAAATCGCCCTGTGTTTATTTAGTGCTCGTCTTTCAGTCTGTCCCCTTGAGCTAGAGTCAGGCCCGCCGAGAGAAATTCCGGGCCCCTGTGCAGAAGGGCCGGCGGACCCCTGACAAGTTACAAGTCTTGGAAAAAATCGCTGACGAACTTTTTTGCTTGTTATTGACTTCACGAACGATCTTATTCGTAGTATTCTGCCCTTAGGCAGGTTTTGTATTCCAATTTCGCCATTCATTCCTGTTCATAGCTTTCTCCTTTAAGTCTTTATAGTCTTTTTCCATCATCCAGTCAAGTAGCATCTCTCCTGGTCTTCCTTTGGTCTTTTCCCCTCTAGCTAGTTGTCCTTCTATTATTTCCCTTAGGAGTGAGTTTCCTCTCATTTCACGAACGATATGGTGTTGTAACTCTCGAAAACTGTAGATGACATTTTTTGCTTATCACTGTTTTCACGCTGTTTATAAAGTCCCAGCGCCCGGCTCCCCTTTGACTCGCCGGGCCCCTGTGCACATACCACGGTGACCTTTTTCTGTGTTTTTAGTAGATACTAGTATTAGATACTAGATGCAGTATTAGCAGGATGGCTGTGTTATTCTTGCTTATAAATTATAATACATCTTCATCATCGACCGGAAGCCCCTCCAGGCCGCCGGGCCTCTGTACATTTTCCCCCGTCCCCCACTCGGTGGCCCTGTCTAGAGTCATTGGATATTGTGGATTCCGCAGCTAAGCCCATCGGAACGAATTTTTAGCAGGGGGTGCATTTCGTTGGCCATTTGGTAAATTGAACTGTTGTTAGTTGTTCCTCTTTAGGAATCCGACGCAAGGGATTGAACTGCAGCCATAGCTTTTGCCTTCCAGGGGTGCAGTGCACCCCGTAGGTTTTTCGGGGGGTGCAGCTGCATCCTCTTCACCCCTATCCGACGGGCCTGCCCGCAGCACTGAATATGTGTCGGAAAAACTTTTGAACCTGAATTTCATTGGCTTTCAACACAGGAAAAACCATACTAAACCAGCTACTAGAACTAATGACATTGACAACAGTTTCAGATGGGAAATTTCCAATATCCTGTCACAGAGTCTTAAATTTATTATTTGCATTTTGGTTTTGTTGGCGCACTTGCCACTTAAGGCCTATAGCAGTTTATCAAGTGAGCCCGTAATTACTCCTATTTAGCTATATACTACGCCGTTGTGGGAATACTAGGAATAGGCCTAATAGGACTCTGTTGCAACTAATGGACCCTCACGAACAATGGAAGGCGGAATGTGGACAGGCTTCAAAAATGTTTCAGTACCCCTGGTCTAGACGACTATTTCTCTTGTGGTCCAGGACAGCAATCGATGTCACAATGAAACGACGACGATTCGTGTTTCTTGCAAAGGCGCAGAACGAGAGGAGTGTCTCACTCCGTCTCTCAGTTGCAACAGGCGAAGCAAGAGATCCGTCACTTACCACGAATATTGTTTGATCGGCGGCGTGTCCTCCTTTGCGTCCACATCTTCGTCGTTTGTAGCAGTTGTATGAGAAAATAGACATCCCATGTCTGACTGAAAAAACTCGCCTCCAGTGAGGGCCCTACATTGGCCGGCGTCCAACGTCTCTTAACACGGCCTTAGCGGCAGCCCGGCGACCGACCGACCTACGGAGCTGCTCCAACGAACCCAGCCGAGGCTCGATTGATTTTTCCCAGCACAGCAACGTTGATTACTCGACGCGCGGCTCCGGAGCCTGGTTTATACGCGCAGGCCAATTGCCACTTCCTCGCTTCCTCCTCGTCAGATTCTGCAATAGGTTACCGCCGCGGGCAACATACGGCACTGTCGGAGCCTCCCGAGGCATAGCAGAAACCGGGACAAATGCTCCCAAGCGAGTAGCAGCGAAAACAGCCACAAACAACGGAGACGGAACGCCGTCGACAGAACCGGCGCCAGTCGTCGACGCCTTCCCCGGCGATCGAGCGACAGGCGAATGGCCGGCCACCAGCAGAGGACCCGGCCGCTGCCTTTTCCTCAGTTTCAAGCATAGGCCTACAACCCATCCGTTCTCATTTCTACGAAATCCAAATGCTTTATATTGTTTGTTAATAGACTGTCGTTGGATCAAGACGTACATTTAACAAGTAGGCTACGAAAGGTATTTTGCGAAAAGAATCATTCCAGAAGCAGGAAGACAACTGGCTGACTGTGCGCTTAAAGCGATTGAATCTAAGCCTACACATGGAAGCCCATATTAAAGCATAATCTTCTTGGCTTCCGTGGCCTACACAGTACTACAAATACACGCAAAAGATATTACAAAGCGACATCCAGACTTTTAATCGGCCTAATCAGAATTTAAGCTCCTGAATAAGATAGTCCTGCATAGAAATAACAGCGAAATAAATAATAAATGCAAAATACAGTAACATTTGCTAAGTTCTTAAATTCTAGTCATTATAATATCACTTCATGAGCTGCTGTGTTAAATGCGCCAGATAATTCATATATAAATTATCAAATATACGTCATATTGCTGTGAACTGGGCCACATTTTTGCCAGGATGGCTGACCACCGGCCGTTAAAGTAAAGTAAAGTAAAGTAAAGTAAAATCTCGTGGATTTCTATAGCGCCTTGGAAACAGCACAACAGTAGCTCCTTATTCTTACTTCTTAGGCGCTCAGGCTCTCTTAAAATAGCTATGGGGAAGGTACATTATCAGCCAGGCAATAGTCAACATCCGAAGGGCAGTGAGGCTAGGTTGTTACAGCTATGGAGGATATGATTTTAGAAAAAGGAACGATTTAAGCTTAGACCTGAAGATTTGAGGAGATAATGCAGGAATTATAGGAAATGAGGATTCAGATTTTATTGTTTGAAAGGGTCCAAGTCTGCGGAGGGAAGCTGGGATCGAGTTCCAAAGTTCAGGTGAGGCGTATGAGAAGGCACGGTTGCAAATTTTCAGGGATGACTGATTGAGTGGGCGTGACAGAGTGAGGTAAGATGATGAACGTTCATGTGGGTCGAGGAGGCTGAGGGGTTAATAGTGATCTAAGGTAGACAGGTTTTGATGACTGAAGTGATCTATATGTAAGTGTTATTATCTTATATTGGATACGTTCAGTTATTTTAAGCAAATATAATGATTTTAGTATGGGCGAAATATGGGAGAATTTAGGTGACTTAGTAACAGCACGCTTAGTAACGCTTAGTAACGCTACACAGGATCAGATTTCTCAACTAATGGCGCGTGGGCAGTTGACTTAACTGTTGGGCTAAACTCTAAAGTGTTACTATCTGATGGCTGATCTCTCATACTAGCGTTGTCAACCGTCCTTTATTTCAAAGGACAGTCCTTTAATGGACCACTTGAGTCCTTGTCCTTTTTAGCATTTAGTAATGACGCTGCTTGTCCTTTATATAAAAAATCAAAAGTGTTAATCATTAGTTTATTTATTTATTTCAATACAATTTCTATAGCGCCGTGCACTAGGCTAAGGCCTACGACAAGGGCGCTGCACACACACATAGTCGACCATATCCTAAACTAAAAAGGTGCGTCTTTAGTTCTCTCAGGAACAGCCCAACTGAGTTGGCCTCAGTCACTGCAGTCGGCAAGGCGTTCCAAAGCAATGGGTTCCCGCGAGAGAAGGACCTGTCTCCGAACTTCGGAGTCTGTGACGGAGGCGGAACGAGCAGCAGGACACGATGGCCGGAGCGAAGTGCCGAACTCCGTGCGTTCGAAGTTGATTTAAGAACCAGCTCAGCCAGGTACTGTGGACAGTGCAGGTCCTTTAACGCTCGGAAGGTGAGTCAGCAACGCTTTTGGATAATGCGCTCTCGGGCTCGAAGCCAGTGCAGCTGGTCACGCAGTGTGTTAATGTTTTCAAAATTGTTTCCTTTGTGCTTTCTTTTCCTGGAACATCAGCCTACTGTGAACGCGTTTTTAGTGCAATGTCATCTAAATGGCACAATGAAAGAGGCAGATGGTCTGTAGAACTAATGGGAAATGTTTCGTATACTTTTCATATACTTTAACTTGCAATACACTTGTTGTGAATTTTTGGAAAAATTAAACATGATCAACAGTTGCTGAAGCGCGCAAAAAGTCAGAACAATTTTAATTTTATGAAATAACAACTTAGCCTACTAAGGCCTAATAGTAGAGTCATCTGAATAGGATACGTGACCATTTTGTTCCTATCTTTTTTATTGCTGATTTATGTACCTTGGACTATTAGAAGAAGATTTAGCTCCTATGTCCCTCTCAAATTTGGGGGCTAACTGCGCAAGAGTCCAAAATCCAAGATGGCCGCCAATGAATATATACCGAAAGATTAAACTAAATAACTGTTGACAATATTTGACCAATTTTTATCAAATTTGCATGGTGGCTAGCAATAATACTTGTTATAAGATGGTTATGCAAAAGTTTTGCTAATTACATTTCAAAAAGGTTGACGTCCACCATATTAGCGATTGAATGTAACAGCCGTTAGTGCGATGTGTGTTCGGGTTAGCTCCAGTTAGTGTGTAACGTTTGAAGTAGTCATTGTCTACAGTGATGACTGCTGGTTTAGCTTCAGCGATTTCAAAAGGGCAGTTAAATGATCGCTTGATGTCAGTTACAACCATAGACCTCTTAAATTAAGGACTGGCGTCAGCCAATCTCGGGTTCGCGAACTTGGGTCCATTGTTTTTAACACCATAGCATCTATTAACTGCTGTAACTGGAGTTTGCACAGTGAAACAGCCATGAAATTTGGTAAATTGGTAGTCACGCTCATAAATGAACTCCCTACGCATTTCAAGTACCCGGAAGTTGATGACGTCATTACACTGCAAAATACACTGGTTTTAAAATGATATATAAATCATGTTAAAATCAATGTATTTCGCATATATTGCATGCTGCTGATCTAGCCCAAATATTTAGTAATTAGCATCGGAATCTAGTACGCAAGAATTCGGCTTTGGGTGACTATACGCATCGAATAGGATCGCAATACCATTACCAGGAATATAGGGGGAAGGTGGGAGTCACGACTGAATTTGTACGTACGCACATTCAAATTTATAAATAGATAGAAGGCTGGTATATTCACACAAACATTTGATCTGAACAAAATTACTTTGTATACGGTCAAACAAAGGGCCCCGACTATTGTTCCCACGGTTATTTAAATATTAAAACCTTTAATTTAATAGTAAACAAATGCTTTTTGGCTATGGTTAAAAAATAATTTTCACCGTGCGGGGTTTGTTTGCTAATTTGTACGTGCGCATAGGGAGGGGTAACCAAAATGTACGGTGTGCAACAGGGGAGGGGGTTGAAAATATGACTTTTTGCGTAGGTCTACGTACTATATTGGATGACCCCAAGTTCTCGTTTGAGAATTTCCTTTTATCATATTGTCAGCATTTATTAAAATGTCAGTGCCAAATGCAGTTTCTATCACGAGTCAAGACTCTGTCTCGCTGGATCAAGGATCCTTCTGGGTCCAGAGTCTGCCTAAGACAGTGATTTGAAATCGCATAATGTATCATAGATTCATAGGAGTCACTTCAAAAAATCCATCTTTGCCTTGGAACTCTTAAGTAACTCAGACGAAATTTCTATAGCGCTGCCCCCGAATGCTTGGCGCAGTCGTAGAGTCTTCAGACTCCCTGACTCAGTGCACCAGCTTATTCACGAGCGCTCAATCTTGGTGAAATCCATAGTCCGTAGCCTGTAGTCCGTGGTGGTCAAGGTTGTAGATCCAGATACGCAGCCTCAGCAAAGTATTTTTCAATTACTGTGTTCTAGTATTAGTAATTATATTTATTTAAATTTTCTACTGATAAATTATGAATAGTTACAGATGAAACTTTAGAGATAGTTTGCATAGGCCTATATGCGCTTTGGGAAGTAGTACAGTCAACGTTCCCTCTAAGCTGCGAGCGTGCGCGCGCGCGCAGCTGATCCAGCATCCCCGCGCAGCTACTTTCTTCCCAGCGCAGCAGGTGAAGAATAGCTAAATAATCAGCCTAGCAGAACGCAGTTTGAAACTCTGTGGCATAATCCGTTAAAGTTCAAACTTCTGTAAATCGTGATCAAAAATGGAACTTGACTAGAGATGTTTCATTGCATTCATTGCTTTGGTCGAGAAGCGATGAATGAAGCGATGAACCTTTCTCGACCTTACTCCCGACCAAAGGTCGAGAAAGGTTAATATCAAAGTGGCTCGAATCAGATTATTAGAGATGTGCGCTTTATCTCTTTACCATACAGTATGCGAATTGTCCCAACAACTAGCACTCTGATTGATCCATTCTAGCGGTACCTCTCTTTGAAGCCAAGAAGGCTTTGATGAGTCAACTAGACTTCCTACATCAGATCACAGGGCTCAGCTAGGGCCACAGCCGCCACACTTAACTGATTAATGATCATTTTCTATGGAAAACTCAGTTACAAACACTGCGGGCTAAGAACTTACGGGCTAAGAACTCAAGAATTAAGACGGTTAAAGTTTCCGACGGCGGTGTCAAAGGATATGCGACAAAAATGATTTGAAGTGAATGATCGCCAAATAAGTAAAGGTGAACATGTGAAGATTCTCATAGACAATGTTTTCTTGGCCATATCAATCAATACTGCCAGTTGTCGATATGAGTAGCTTTTGACACATGGCGATTCGGAATCAAGCAAACTTTGATCATGGAAAAATGTGCTGCCTCCAGGAACGTATCATGCTAAACAGCTAGTGATGCCACATAGGCACCATATAACACAACTTTAACGGTGCTACCGTGCTGGTATCTATTATATTAAAATTATTAAAAGTATGTAGCTGATTGATCGTCATATTTAATTTTGACTGGTAATAATAGGAATATTTGAATTAACCATGATTATAAGCCCAGACTTATATATATATATATATATATATATATATATATATATATATATATATATATATATATATATATATAGGCTTTTTTGTTGTGGTACGCGCCGTACGGCGTATGGAACCTTTTCAGGTGTGAAAAAATAATTTTCTTGTGCTTAAACGTTTATTATTAATTTGTATTACTAATTTACTATTATTTGTTAAAATGGAATTATTTGAAAATTGTTACTTCTATGTTAAATTCTAGCCACAGACCACATAATCGTAATGGAAAAGTTAGGCAATCCACCGTGAGTACCGGCACCTATTTTTTTTACAAAAAAGCACTATATATATATATATAAGTCTGGGCTATGCAAAACGCCTTCGCATTTCTACGTTTAATATATAGGATAGGCCTAATGTTGTAAAAATCTTGCACAACGCACAATGACCCTTGCACAATGCCGCTAGAGCAGCGCGCATTGCTACCTCTCGCTTAGAGGGAACGTTGAGTACAGTAGTAGCTGCTTATTCTTATGCGCTTAATATTTCTTGAAATAGCTATAAGCAAGGTGGATTGTCGGCGGCCAAAGGTCAGTGTATCCATGAGGTGACGGGTCGGGCTGTTTTAGCTATGGAGGAAATGACTTTTGGAATAGGAAGGTTTTATGTTTACACCTAAACTTGTCCTAAAGGCTTGAGGAGATAGTGAATGAATTAAAGCAACTGAGAACGTGGAGCTTGTTGTTTGACCATGCTGTAGACAACGAAAGGAGGCTGGAATGAGTTTCAAAGTTCTGGTGAGGCGTGTGAGAAAGCGCGGTTGCAGATTTTGAGAGATGAGTGATTTAACGGACGTGAGAGTATGAGATGAGATGACGATCGTGTGGGTCCAGGAGGCTGAGGCGTTAAGAGTTTACGAAGGTAAACCGGTTTTGATGAATGAAGTGAACTGTAAGTAATCGTTATTATCTTGTATTGGATGCGTTCGGGGCGGCCTATTTTAAGCCAGTGGAGTGACTTCAGTAGCTTATAGATGAAATATAGCAGAACTTTGGTGATTTGGTTACTGCTTGGGCTCAGAGGCGTAGCGATCGAGGGTAGGCCTATCCGAAGCCCGGGGACAAAGTGTACTGTTGACGCCTCCAACACACTAGGTAAAAGGTAAAGGTACAACCCATAGGCCATCGCGGGCCCGTCGGGAACCGAAGGGTTAGCGCCTTCAGTTATATACGGCAACGGCTGAATGAGGGCGGATTGCCAGCCTTTCCCTCGCCGCCTTTCCTTCCACCGAGTTAACACCCGATGTACTCATTCACAGCTGAGTCGACTGGGGTCGCTTGGGGCAGAAACAACCGAAAAGTTTCTGCCGCGCCGGGAGTTGAACCACGGACCTCGGGATTGGCAGACCAGTGCGCTAACCACTGTTCCACCAACACACTGCTGACGAATAAAAAAAGTCGTCGCATCATTCTCTCGGCGGCGCCCTTCAACTCTCTACGGCGCCCCTCTCCTTATAGGGCCTACTCCTGACGAGCAAAATCAAAAAAGGTTGCCGCACTTGTTCCTTCTTATTTATTATGTATTTAACTGTGTAACTTACCCCCCCCCAACCCGATTTTGGCGCCCCCTCACCTCGGCGCCCGAGGGCATATGCCCGGTTCCCGGAAGATTCGGTACCGGAAGATTCGGTACCGGAGAATTCGGTACCTGTTCGACATACAGATAAATTGACGACTCACCTGCTGCTGGTATTTGACCGCTTTAACTGTCGCGCTTCATTAGTGGACTCCAGCGTTCAGGCGCGCTTTTGCTCCTCCTACTCTTCCTCCTCCTCCTCCTCCTCCTCATCATCATCATCATCAGAAGCGCGTGGCCAGCGGGGGCCGTTGCGTTACCCAAGGATTTCTTACCCCATGACCATGACCCCGCCGGATGGCACGTCTCCTCCCACCGACTTAATGGATGCAAACAGATGTTTAAACCCGCAATACGTGCAGGAACTTGAGCTGTTTAATGCGACCTTATAGAAAAGGCCATAAAATAGATATGCTACGGTAGTACGTTTTACATGTAAAGCATGGCAGGGTTTAATCTAGGACGTTTCCCTAGCTGATTGTCTTTTTAGTCCCCCTCTAGAGTCCAGGAGTCGTCTTTGTATATATATATATATATATATATATATATATATATATATATATATATATATATATATTATATTATATATATATGCCATGCCATTTCTGCAAACGTAAAATCCTATATTCAAAGTTAATAATTATTGCTCTAATAGTAAAAGAAGAGGAACACGAAAGCGTCGATCATTTGCCACAATTCAAGCTCAGTTTCTATTTCCATGGGGGGTCCACTGTCCAGGCATTCAATAAGAGGGTTGCATGCCCTGTACCGATGTTGCGAGAAACACGAGGAGCGAGAACGACGGACAAGAGGAACACGAAAGCATCGGCAACACACACACACATATCCGCACACAGCCTCCGAAACCGATTCCACGGCTCCCGGACCGTCCCCACCCGCCGTGCGATTACTATCGTAGATCGCAGTTATTCCCCCCCTTCCGCGTTAGGACGGTCTTATCCGCCTACCCCACGGGGGCAATAAGGCGGCATGAGCCCCAGCGGGCCCCCTGTACCCAATGTTACGGTACCGAATCTTCCATGACCGGTACCGAATTTTCCGGTAGCAAATCTTCTGTCCCGAATCTTCCGTCCCGAATCTTCCGGTACCGAATCTTCCGGTCACCCATATGCCCCCACCTGCCCCCGTTGCTACGACTCTGCTCGGGCTAGTGCATTTTGAATAGGCCCTAGTTTGTA
>CM030841.1:4589228-4641728 GCA_018105865.1 Metaphire vulgaris
ACATGCCCAGACGTGCCCAAACCTGTCTTCAAGACTACATGCCTAGCATGTATTGTTGCTATGGTTACGCAGTCCTATATAAATACCAAGCAGCACTAGGAAGCAGCTGCAGTCTTTCTATTTGATGAGATATAACTGTTTAGTTAAATGCTGCGAATTGAATATATTAACTAATTTAATTAAAGTTTCTGAAATGTCGCGTCGATGTCGCAAAGCGGTGACACGTTCTGCTACATCTGTGGAGAGTTTACGTTTAAATCACAGAAGCGGAGTATGACAGCAATCATAAAGAAAGGATATGAGTTACACTTTGGATGCAAAATTGGCGACCAGGACAAAGTATGGGCACCTCATATATGTTGTTCATCTTGTGCTACCAGTCTGCGAGCTTGGCTTGCAGGTAAGCGTCCATCCATGCCATTCGCCATACCAATGATATGGAGGGAGCAGAATGATCATGTAACGGATTGCTATTTCTGCATGACGAATGTTACAGGATTTTCTTCAAAGAATAGGAAGTCTATTGAGTATCCTAACCTTGCTTCAGCAATGAGACCAGTTTCACACGACGAGAAACTGGAACAGGAACAGGAAGACTCCTGTTCCAACCCCCCGAGTTTTGGACACTGGAGGACGAGGACGAGCATGAAGAGACAGATGAAATGCTGCAGATAGTTGATGATTCAATTACGGAAGACCCAGAGTTTGAGCCATCGACATCCAGCAATCCTCATTTGATTTCTCAGGCAGAGATCAATGATCTGGTCAGAGACTTAGATTTGCCAAAAAATCAAGCAGACTTGCTTGGATCTAGGTTGCAAGGATGGAATCTGCTCTCTCCAGGTACAAAAATTTCAGTATTTCGTAAACGGCATGAAGACTTGACTCGATTCTTCAAAAAAATCGACAGTTTTACTTTTTGCATTGACATTGATGGATTGCTTTCTGCTTTCGGCTGTAAGCACAATCCATCCGAATGGCGACTTTTTGTTGACTCTTCGCTGTTAAGTTTAAAGGCTGTTTTGCTGCACAATGGCAATTGTGCCTTCAGTACCCATGCCTTCAGTCCCTTCAGTACCCATTGGACACGCTGCTTACATGAAGGAAACATATGAGAACATGCAGCTGCTATTGGAAAACATAGAATACTCAAGATACAACTGGAATATATGTGGATATCTGAAAGTTGTTGCAATTCTACTCGGTCTGCAGCTAGGCTACACCAAGTACTGCTGCTTTCTTTGCGAGTGGGACAGCCGAGCTAGAGATTCACATTATGTGAGAAAGGTCTGGCCACCTCGCAGGGACTTGGTTCCAGGACAGAAGAACGTTAAACATGATCTTCTCGTTGATCCGAAGAACATTTATCTCCCACCTTTGCACATCAAACTTGGGTTAATGAAAAACTTTGTCAAAGCAATGAACAAAGAAAGTGAAGCCTTTACATACTTACGACAGAGGTTTCCACGCACCAGTGATGCTAAAATAAAAGAAGGCGTTTTTGTTGGCCCACAGATTCGAGAGATGCTCAAGGACAGTCACTTTGAGGGCCTTCTGCAGGGTGCCGAGCATGTTGCCTGGACAGCCTGACGTCAGGGATGTTTTTGCTAACTTTCTGGGCAACTACAAGGCGCCAAACTATGTTGAACAAGTTGGAAATCTGCTACAAGCTTACAAGGCAATGAAATGCAACATGTCACTGAAGATACACTTCCTTCATTCTCACTTGGACTTCTTCCCGGACAATCTCGGCGCCGTCAGTGATGAACATGGTGAAAGATTTCACAAAGACATTGCCAGCATCGAGAAACGCTACCAGGAAAAGTGGAGTCCGTCTATGCTCGGAGTTGGTCACTGATACGTGAATCACAGGACAGTGACAACAAACGAAAATCTACAGCAAAACATTTCTAATTTTCTCAGGTCTTGTCATTATTGCCTAGATCCTTCTGTAGGATTATGTTGCAGAAGACGTTACAATACTAAATGCTAAATTGTCGATTTCTTAAAAACCTTACGTTATACAGAAATTCTAATTACATATTTGTGTTCAAGCAAGTCAAAATCTATTAGTTTCACCAAAATTTGTAGAGGAAACAGAAACTTGGATAAAATTTGTTGACCAGTGAAATTTATTTATAATTTAGAAAGACACCCGGGGGCCGCCAATTGGCAGCCCGGGGCTGCATGCGGCCCGCGGGTTGGCCACCTCTGGCCTGGCTGATAAAATACCTTCCACATAGCTATTTTAAGGGAGGCTGAGCGCCTAAGAATAAGCAGCCTCTGTTGTGTAATGCTTTCCAAGGCCGTATAGAAATCCACGAAATTTTACTTTACTTTTAAATACGCAGGACCGCGGTTTCGGTGGAATTGCCATTCCGAAAGGCGTCCGCCATTGAGCCTTTGAGCATTTTTCGTTTATCGTCAAATAGGCCAAGAATTGATTATTAGCAACTATCTCCAGCAGCTTAGACAGGAAAGGGAGATTGGAGACGGGGCGGAAGTTAGATAATTCCGCTTGGTTCAAGCACGGCCGCTTGAGGTGCGGGTAGACTATCGCACGCTTTCATTACAATGGAAAGTCCCACTGCTTAAAGAGGTAAATAGAAGAGTCGTGAGAAAAGGTGCAAACACCTCAATTGCCTCTTTGAGGAACCTCATCGGTAGGGGTTCGGCTTGGCATTGCTTACATTGCGATGGAATCGAACGAGCAGGGAACGAAATAAGAGCGGACTCAGTAATCCAGAAACTTGGTTGGGCCAGCGTCTCCCGTTCTCTCTCTCTCTCTCTCTCTCTCTCTCTCTCTCTCTCTCTCTCTCTCTCTCTCTCTATCTATCTATCTATCTATCTATCTATCTGATAGTATTAACCATATAACCTTGCCATCTAGGAACTGGCGGTATTATTCAGTTTGGAAACACGACTGCTGACAAGGGCTCTTACCACCGCTACCCAGCAGCTTGTCCGAGTCTGCCCCGTGTCGCTTATAGCGGCGTCAAGTGCACTGTTCCAGTAGAGTCGGATCACTTGTAAATATTAAAAAGCATCTGCCAGTTGACAGACCACTGACAATTTTCTTAGATCCCGTCGCAAAATTTTAGCATCAACATCAGAGTCAATGTATGTTGCTGCCTCTTGTTGGCCTTGTCACATGTTGAAACATAAAGTTATCATTATCATTAACTCTTGGTGGGGATGCAATTAATTTATAGGAAGTTGGCGAAGGATGCAGTGAATTTCTATAAAGATCCCGCCAATTGTCAAAGGAATTATATGCAAACGGCTTAGAAGAAAGGCTGATAAAATATGATGTTCAGAATTGACAATGTATGAAAACCATTTTAGTCTGGTTATACATTATGCAGTCATAGTGCAAAATCGAGTTTTCTATTGCTGGAAGCGAATTTTTATGACAATGGATATCTTTGTGGATATACGTCAAGACGTTCATACGATCATTTTACATTGAAGACACGTTTTTTGTCCGGTCAAGAGATACATTCCTAGTCATTCCCAACGTGGAACCGTTCCTGATTAAGCACAGTTCGGAAATTTTCTGTCACATGGTCTATCGCGTTTCCCAATCTACCTGATATTTAAAGTCGCCCATTATAACAACAACAACAAAGCAGCCGCACAAAAGAAATGGGCCAGTCTCAGAAGTCAAACAACTCTGTGAACAAATACGAAAATTTAGAATGGAATCATCCGATAAGCGCTACTAAATAAGATACACTACTCAGACACTGTGCCAGAAGACTGGAATAGATGAATTATTATACTTATATACAAGAGAAAAGGAGATAAAATGGACTGCAACAATGATTGAAGGATGCTTATCTGGGATGCTCGCTCCTGAGCATCCCAGGAAAGGTCTTATCTAATCTTATCTCCAGAGTCCAGAGGAGAATAAGTGCATGTGTGGAAGAAGTACTTGGGGAGGAGGAAGCAGGATTTCGACCGGGAAGAAGCACAGTTGACCAACTAGTTACTATTTGACAAATCTTAGAAAAATATTTTTAGAATAACAATACATGCTACATTAACGTTATTGACTACAAACAAGCTTTTGATTCAGTGTGGCACGATGGGCTGTGGCAAGCAATGAGAAATTTCGGAATTGAAGAGAAATTAATAAACCTAATTCGAACGGTTTATAGAAAAGCAGAAAACGCTGTGAGTGTGGAACATGATCTAAGAGAATGGTCCAAGACAGAAGTAGGAACAAGACAGGTATGTATTCTTTCGCCAATGCTGTTTATCATAATTCTTGAGGCCATATACAAAATAGCAACCAAAGACTTAAACATTGGTGTAAAGTGCTAAGAAGAGAATATTTCTAATTTAAAGTTTGCAGATGATGTCACCATGCTTGCAGAATCCAGGAAAGATCTGCAAAAACCGATAAAGTCAATATCACGAGCCAAAGATTCGGCCTTTCGATAAATGCAGCAAAAACTAAAACCATGGTGTTCAGTAAAACATGAGAAAAGAAGAAGCGATTAATTCTATAAAGTACAGAAATTGAACAGGTCAAAAGCTTTACATATGTAGGAGGACAAATGACAAGCAATGGAAGCCACCAAGAAGACATCAAACAGAAAATAGCAAAAGGATTACAAACAACGGGAAGACTGAAAGTCTGAAAGTGACTCGACACGTTCAAGAAGCACCTGAAGACATGGTTTTTCCCAGACCAGCTCAGGGTTACCAGACGTCCTTAAATGATAAGGATAGTCGTTAAATTCCGTGGCCCCGTCCTTAAGGGTGTTTGACCTTAATAAGGACACAAAATGTCCTTAAATTTAATTTAAAATAGTGATTACCGATATAAGACATTACGCTAGATTAAAATGACTTGTAATTGATTAATATTGACTGCTATAAAAGGTCATCAGGGACTGTCCATTAATGACATCAACAAAATACGAGAAGGGGTTCGAAAAGTTTGACAGTTGTTGACAGCAGGGGCGTAGCGACGGGGGCATATCGGTATATATATATATATAATTACCGGTATATATATATATATATATATATATATATATATATATATATATATATATATATAAAGACCAGACGGCATGACCCTGATCCCGTGGCGGACTGGCCGAAGCCTGATCTGGGATGCAACTGTGGCAGACGCAGTTGCCCCCACGTATTTGCCAACCACAGCGCTCGCAGCAGGAGCCGCCGCAGAAGCAGCGGCGGCTAGAAAGACATCGAAATATCAGGCCCTCTCATCCACCTACATCTTCTTGCCGCTGGCATTTGAAACATTTGGCCCCATCAACAACGACGCCCTCTCCTTTATCAACGATCTGGGTCGACTCATTGCCCTACAATCCGGGGACAATAGAGAAGGATGCTTTCTGTTCCAAAGAATATCCGTCACGATTCAGCATTTCAACGCCATCGCATTCCGAGGAACATTTCCAAATCTGCAACCGAACGAGAGCTAGCACACTATAATTTCATGTCTCCGGACAATTTTTTATCATAAGTCCCTCTGGAATGAAGTACCGAGGGCATAAAAAAATAAAATAAAATAAATAAATATATATATATACACACACCGCTGTATATATAATACAGAATATATATACATATATATCTCACAGAAATATGCATATATATAACATATATAACATATATAACATATATAACATATATATAATACAATATATATTATATTTATAATATCTATAACAATATATACCCCCAAATTTATACCTCTTCCCAAATCAAATTTCTGGCTACGCTACTGGTTGACAGGGGGAGGGGGTCATGAGAAGTTGACGTCGACAATTTCATTTTTTGACAGATAATCAAATAATAGGAAATTTCATTGAATACTATTTATTGCAACGGGAAAAAGCCTGACAAGCAAAATAGGGTCACCACATTTTGACACTTGATGAGCACAAAAATAATAACCTTCTAAATTATTTAGGGGACCCGTCACTGATCTTGGGGCCAAAGTTGTTTGGCATAATTATAAGTCCCACTGCTTAAAGAGGTAAATAGAAGAGTCGTGAGAAAAGGTGCAAACACCTCAATTGCCTCTTTGAGGAACCTCATCGGTAGGGGTTCGGCTTGGCATTGCTTACATTGCGATGGAATCGAACGAGCAGGGAACGAAATAAGAGCGGACTCAGTAATCCAGAAACTTGGTTGGGCCAGCGTCTCCCGTTCTCTCTCTCTCTCTCTCTCTCTCTCTCTCTCTCTCTCTCTCTCTCTCTCTCTCTCTCTCTCTCTCTCTCTCTCTCTCTATCTATCTATCTGATAGTATTAACCATATAACCTTGCCATCTAGGAACTGGCGGTATTATTCAGTTTGGAAACACGACTGCTGACAAGGGCTCTTACCACCGCTACCCAGCAGCTTGTCCGAGTCTGCCCCGTGTCGCTTATAGCGGCGTCAAGTGCACTGTTCCAGTAGAGTCGGATCACTTGTAAATATTAAAAAGCATCTGCCAGTTGACAGACCACTGACAATTTTCTTAGATCCCGTCGCAAAATTTTAGCATCAACATCAGAGTCAATGTATGTTGCTGCCTCTTGTTGGCCTTGTCACATGTTGAAACATAAAGTTATCATTACACTGGTCTACATTTTAAAAAAAATTTTCTGCTGACCTAGGTATTTTTGCTGATTTTACCCAATTGAGAGGTGCTGATTCCAGATATGAAGTCAAAAATTATGCAATACGTCAAATTTTTTCGCAAATGAGGAATGCTTAATTAAAGGTGTTAAAGTCAAACATTAGGGAAAATAGGAAATTCTGAAGAACCGATAACACGTAATATTTTTTATTCAGTCAAAAAATGAGTCTGTCGTCTAACCAAGAGAGCAATAAGAGCAATAGCTAGTTGCTTAAATTTAAGTTTTGAGAAAGGAATCTTCTCTTTTTGGATGCTCCGGTATAGTTATGGTCACAGTTGTCACGCTGTAAACACCAGCAGTAGTCTGCCATAATGTTTGAGCTCCATCTGCCTTGATATCTACGTTCCATGGTCTTGATGTCTTCATGGAAGCATTCTCCTTGTTCTTCACTCATAGCTCCAAGATTTGAAGTTCAGGTAGCTATGAAAGAAATGCAACTTGACACTCATGTTTGCTCCCAGTCTTCGAAAAGCAATCTTCGAATTTTTAACTGAAAGGTCATAATTCTCGACTCTTAAGTTGCCAAGTAAGTCAGTAATCAGGTCGCAAAAAGCATCTTGTCTACAACTATAACTTCCCATTGATTCAATAAGTCCTTTGATGTTGATGCAGTATACAAACTCCTCCATATGGAAATATTTCAAAAGATTAATTCTCTCTGCCATGATACATAAGCGTGGTTCCTGGAGCCAACACTGAACAGATTCTTTTCCTTCAGTCTTGAACCCAGTAACTCTGCTGACGACTTTGGCAGATCTAGATCCTGTACAAGGTCATTCAACTCAGCTTGGTTGAGCGTTTGGTGCATTCCAGCGTCAACTTCTGAGGCCACGAAATCTTCACCATCGGTGTCTGTTCACTGAAAAATTCATCGTCGCCAGAAACTCCCAAAGTAGTGCAAATAGGTACAGGAACTTCGTCACAATGAGCAACCGGTCTCAGAGCAGAGGGGAGATTTGGGTGCTGGATGGAAGATTTTGTCTTTGTGGATATGCCTGAAATATTTACCAGGCAGAAGTAGCAGTCATCAACATGGTTTCGAGGCTCTCGCCACACCATTGGAACTCCAAAGCTAAGACTTTTCTCTGACCTTTAGTCTTTTTCTCTGACCTTTAGTCAAATTATGAACTGTCTGAGGCTTTCAACACATGTCCTGCACACTTTATGTGGTGCCCAAGGTTTTCCTGGTGACCCAATTTACTGTAACTGCAAAATATGCATTACAAGCTTTATGCACAAATTCAGACACATCCCTTCTTCTTTAGGTATTGTAAAACAACCACAAATGAAGCAAAATTTGTCAGGATCATTCCTGCACTGCCCACAAAGTGTTGGAGTGCTGGGTGACATATTCCACAGAAAGCTATTTAGAAGAGTTACATTTGCTGTGACTTGTAAGCCTCATGAACGACTGAATGCTGCCGTCGGTTTCACGCTGCTTATATATAGGCCTATATCCATAAAATGCTGACGTCTGCAGTTTAAACTGCCTATTAAACTGTTGTATTATTAAATAGTTATGTCCACTGCATATTAAGCATATCTTTTTGCACATTCTTATCTTTTTGCATATTCAATATAGCTAATGAATTATAATACATAATGCTACATTATTACAGTAAACAGTAAATCAGTAAACAGCGTTTTGCGGAAAAACTGGACGTGATAGGAGAAAATGGGTGTGATTTTTGGATTCAGCACACCAAAATACATAAAGATCACATGCTGTCTTCAAGTCAGCAAAATTGACGTAGACCAGTGTTATCATTAACTCTTGGTGGGGATGCAATTAATTTATAGGAAGTTGGCGAAGGATGCAGTGAATTTCTATAAAGATCCCGCCAATTGTCAAAGGAATTATATGCAAACGGCTTAGAAGAAAGGCTGATAAAATATGATGTTCAGAATTGACAATGTATGAAAACCATTTTAGTCTGGTTATACATTATGCAGTCATAGTGCAAAATCGAGTTTTCTATTGCTGGAAGCGAATTTTTATGACAATGGATATCTTTGTGGATATACGTCAAGACGTTCATACGATCATTTTACATTGAAGACACGTTTTTTGTCCGGTCAAGAGATACATTCCTAGTCATTCCCAACGTGGAACCGTTCCTGATTAAGCACAGTTCGGAAATTTTCTGTCACATGGTCTATCGCGTTTCCCAATCTACCTGATATTTAAAGTCGCCCATTATAACAACAACAACAAAGCAGCCGCACAAAAGAAATGGGCCAGTCTCAGAAGTCAAACAACTCTGTGAACAAATACGAAAATTTAGAATGGAATCATCCGATAAGCGCTACTAAATAAGATACACTACTCAGACACTGTGCCAGAAGACTGGAATAGATGAATTATTATACTTATATACAAGAGAAAAGGAGATAAAATGGACTGCAACAATGATTGAAGGATGCTTATCTGGGATGCTCGCTCCTGAGCATCCCAGGAAAGGTCTTATCTAATCTTATCTCCAGAGTCCAGAGGAGAATAAGTGCATGTGTGGAAGAAGTACTTGGGGAGGAGGAAGCAGGATTTCGACCGGGAAGAAGCACAGTTGACCAACTAGTTACTATTTGACAAATCTTAGAAAAATATTTTTAGAATAACAATACATGCTACATTAACGTTATTGACTACAAACAAGCTTTTGATTCAGTGTGGCACGATGGGCTGTGGCAAGCAATGAGAAATTTCGGAATTGAAGAGAAATTAATAAACCTAATTCGAACGGTTTATAGAAAAGCAGAAAACGCTGTGAGTGTGGAACATGATCTAAGAGAATGGTCCAAGACAGAAGTAGGAACAAGACAGGTATGTATTCTTTCGCCAATGCTGTTTATCATAATTCTTGAGGCCATATACAAAATAGCAACCAAAGACTTAAACATTGGTGTAAAGTGCTAAGAAGAGAATATTTCTAATTTAAAGTTTGCAGATGATGTCACCATGCTTGCAGAATCCAGGAAAGATCTGCAAAACCGATAAAGTCAATATCACGAGCCAAAGATTCGGCCTTTCGATAAATGCAGCAAAAACTAAAACCATGGTGTTCAGTAAAACATGAGAAAAGAAGAAGCGATTAATTCTATAAAGTACAGAAATTGAACAGGTCAAAAGCTTTACATATGTAGGAGGACAAATGACAAGCAATGGAAGCCACCAAGAAGACATCAAACAGAAAATAGCAAAAGGATTACAAACAACGGGAAGACTGAAAGTCTGAAAGTGACTCGACACGTTCAAGAAGCACCTGAAGACATGGTTTTTCCCAGACCAGCTCAGGGTTACCAGACGTCCTTAAATGATAAGGATAGTCGTTAAATTCCGTGGCCCCGTCCTTAATGGTGTTTGACCTTAATAAGGACACAAAATGTCCTTAAATTTAATTTAAAATAGTGATTACCGATATAAGACATTACGCTAGATTAAAATGACTTGTAATTGATTAATATTGACTGCTATAAAAGGTCATCAGGGACTGTCCATTAATGACATCAACAAAATACGAGAAGGGGTTCGAAAAGTTTGACAGTTGTTGACAGCAGGGGCGTAGCGACGGGGGCATATCGGTATATATATATATATAAAATTACCGGTATATATATATTATATATATATATATATATATATATATATATATATATATATATATATATAAATAAAGACCAGACGGCATGACCCTGATCCCGTGGCGGACAGGCCGAAGCCTGATCTGGGATGCAACTGTGGCAGACGCAGTTGCCCCCACGTATTTGCCAACCACAGCGCTCGCAGCAGGAGCCGCCGCAGAAGCAGCGGCGGCTAGAAAGACATCGAAATATCAGGCCCTCTCATCCACCTACATCTTCTTGCCGCTGGCATTTGAAACATTTGGCCCCATCAACAACGACGCCCTCTCCTTTATCAACGATCTGGGTCGACTCATTGCCCTACAATCCGGGGACAATAGAGAAGGATGCTTTCTGTTCCAAAGAATATCCGTCACGATTCAGCATTTCAACGCCATCGCATTCCGAGGAACATTTCCAAATCTGCAACCGAACGAGAGCTAGCACACTATAATTTCATGTCTCCGGACAATTTTTTTTATCATAAGTCCCTCGGGAATGAAGTACCGAGGGCATAAAAAAATAAAATAAAATAAATAAATATATATATATACACACACCGCTGTATATATAATACAGAATATATATACATATATATCTCACAGAAATATGCATATATATAACATATATAACATATATAACATATATAACATATATATAATACAATATATATTATATTTATAATATCTATAACAATATATACCCCCAAATTTATACCTCTTCCCAAATCAAATTTCTGGCTACGCTACTGGTTGACAGGGGGAGGGGGTCATGAGAAGTTGACGTCGACAATTTCATTTTTTGACAGATAATCAAATAATAGGAAATTTCATTGAATACTATTTATTGCAACGGGAAAAAGCCTGACAAGCAAAATAGGGTCACCACATTTTGACACTTGATGAGCACAAAAATAATAACCTTCTAAATTATTTAGGGGACCCGTCACTGATCTTGGGGCCAAAGTTGTTTGGCATAATTATAGGGGATTATTGAAAGTTTGACAGTTGTTGACATTGGGGAGGGGTCAAAAATTGAACCAAATTTGTTGCCGTAATTAATGGACAACTCCTCACTAGTTTTTTGTGTTGTTTTGCATCTTTAACGTTCTATAAAAGTCCGACAAACAAGAAAAAAGGTCATTACTAGTTTTCACGCTATTTTGCATCTTTAGCGGTCTAGAAAGACAGACAACTGACAATTGTAGAAGGAAGAAAACTAACACTTGACAAAAAAGCCTGGAAATGTCTTCTGACTAGCTACTGCCACTAATGAGTTGGCAGAGAGCAATGAGCAATGATGATGATGATGATGATGATGATGATGATGATGATGATGATGATGGTGGTGGTGGTGATGATGATGATGATGGTGGTGATGATGATGATGATGATGATGGTGATGATGGTGATGATGATGATGATTATGATGATGATGATGATGATGATGATGATAGGGTTGCCAACCGTCCTTTATTTCAAAGGACAATCCTTTAATGCACCTCTGTGTCCTTGTCCTTTATCGCTTTAATAAAGGATCATGGTTTGTCTTTTATTTGAAAAATCAAGTAATGAAACCACACATTTCAATTTAAATTTCCTTTTTTTGCTTGTCACCCCACTTCAGAAGAGAGATGACCTTTTTGCTTGTCATCATCGAATTTTAGAAGGGAGATAACCTTTTTTAGCTTGACTTCGTATTTCAGAAGGGAGCTTGACATCGTATTTCAGAAGGGAGATGACCTTTTTTGCTTGTCACCGTACTTCAGAAGGAAGTTATTAACCATTTTTTGCACTCACCGGGTGACACCAAGGTTTTTCGGCACCGGGTGTCCTTTATTGCAATTTGTCAAAGTTGGCAACCCTAGATGATGATGATGATGATGATGATGATGATGATGATGATGATGATGATGATGATGATGATGATGATAACAACAACGAGAAGTTGGATGGACGACAGTCGCAAAGAACTATGGAGCCCTAAAAAGAGCAGCAGAAAATAGATGATATAATAATAATAATAATAATAATAATAATAATAATAATAATAATAATAATAATAATAATAATAAAAGTCCTTCCCCGAGCCTCACGGGCTCATAAGGCGGCGCTGATCTCCGTTTCTATAGCCTTCAGGCCAGGCGTGCAATGCCACGGATACGGGGCTAGTGTATCGCATAGCGTACCTGTTTGACTTATCGCAGAGATTTTTACCACTGCTCCTCATTTTACCACTGCGAAAAAGGCTGAGTCGACCTTTAGGGCTCCTGCGGGACTCGAACCCGCGACCTCCTGCTCCATCGTCTAAAATTTCAAAATGTGGGTCTCTAGTTTTTTGGCCATATTTCAGCAAATACTAAAGATATCATCATGAAATTTGGCAATTACATCAGAAACATCCCCAGGTATATTGCCTATAAATTTAATTTAAATTGCTACACACGCGGCCGAGATATTAAATATCATAAAAGTGTCGACTTTTCACTTGTTCACCCTGCATACATAATGACGCTGTCGTAACTTATATTCAGATTGTCTACAATGAATTCGAGGGCTTTCGTTGCTATGGCTACAAGACTGACAAAAATCGTCGAGCTACGCGGATGAGCAGTGTCTATGTTAGTTGTCCACCTCTTAAACTAGAGGAAGTGAAGCCAATTGTTAGTGGAAGAATCGAGATATATGGAAATAAAGTAGTTGATAGGTGGCGAAATCTTGAGGACGCTTTCTACTGGGATCCAGTCTTCGCACGCCTACTGCGCAGAAGCGGAGCGTCATCAGTGACGTCACCGGAATCTCCAAGAACAATTTCACCGCCTCCGTTTGAAAGCCAGGAAGAGATGAGTGATACAATAAGACAGAATGAATGTCCGTACATCAACCCACATCATTTAAAAACAAAGTTTCCTTCAGCAGAAGACACGCTTAAAGTTTTGTTGGCGGAAAGTGAACGAATTAAGGAGCTCGTATCTGAAGCAGAGACAAAGGCAAGGAAAAGGCTGGAAGCAAAAAGCACTTTGTTTGCAAAGAAAGAACCAATGCTTGAGCGCACAATTGCTGTGGAAATTTCTAAGCTGTTAGATATCAACAATGGAGCACAGGATGAAGACAACACTGGGTGCTTAACGGCCATGGATCTAGAAACTGAAGCTAAAAAAGTGTCTGATTCTCTTCGAAGAGGAGGGCAATTTTCCTTCGATGAAGATGAAGAATTTCAGATACTAGAAAAGGCATGTGATATTGAGACATTTGAGAATATTTCTCAGTCGGATCAGCTCGGTAAGCTGTATTCCAGCGCAAAACCTAATTTGGCGATTTCATTGCAAGCACCGTGCTCAAGGCCTCTACGAAAAATACCCAGTTATATTGATTTATATGACGAAGAATTAATCGATACAAACAAAGTGTGCTACATGCAGTAGTAGTGTTTGATTGCGTTGGCTATGAGAATTTCTTTTAATTACATCGATTACTAGATGATCCGAACACATTTGCTAATACAATTGTAGTTTCTTGGTTTAATATGGAATTCGAAGTGTTTGAGCATAATTTCTAGCTGAACAGAAACGTAGTTTTATTTCAAAATCATAGAAAATATTTTTACATAAGACTGTTTGACATATTTGACTAAAAAATATTTAATGGCAGGATGTTAATGACGTCACAAAGATTGATGCCACTCAAAGTGGCTCGAAAGATGCTGCGAAGACATTCTTTATGTTTAAAATTAATCGGAACTTTTGATCTCTTTTTAAAATATTAAAAGCCAACCATATTTCTGTTCGTGGGAGCTAACATAAAAGTTAGTATAATTACATCATCAGCGTCATCGTGAGCATCATCAACACCTCATAATCATAGAGTACAAAATTCCTTAGTTAGAGCCATATCCAAAACTCCTAGATTCGAACATATAACTCCAGCTAGACAGTCCCTACCTACATTGGCTTCCTATAAAATACCGAATTAGTTATAAAATCTGTCTTTTAGTATTCGAAACCATGTTATATAATTAACTAAATTACTCAAGATGCGACTTACCCCTCGACCGACTAATCGTTCCACTAGGTATTCGGCAGGACCTTCATTTGTTGTTCATTATTATCGCACAGTTGTTGGCACTAGTTCTCAGTGTGCGGCCCTCAAGGTTGCCAGTGTGGGTTATTTTTTACCCAATCTGGTTTTTTTGGGCCTCGTCTGGTTATTTGGTAATTTTTTGTCGGAATCTGGTTATTTTTTAAATCTGCGAAAATTAAAAAAATTGCCTGATTTATGCAGTGAGAGTGAGAAAAAATAAGGAGTTTTTAGTTTTCAGCATGTTGAAAACTCTTTTTTTGCTTGGAAAAAGTTTACAAGTTTAATGTTTACCTCTATACCTTGCTTCAAGACAACGTGACGACCTTTTTTTTTGCTCGTCAAGACTTTCTGGAGACGTTGTACTGTAAAATTTCCCAAAAAATTTCAGGTTTGTCGCAATTATTATGATTTTTATCATCTTTTTCGACCATTTTGGGAACCTGGTTATTTCTGGTTATTTTTAAAGGCACGATCTGGTTATTTTTCAAAATGTTCACTGGCAACACTGGCGGCCCTAAGCTCTGGAATTCACTATCAGCATCACTCCGTATCACTAACAATTTATCATCTCTCAGGTGTGTTACAGCTGCCAGTAGGAATTCGTTGTATTTAAAGTAGCTATCAAGACGCTTGTTGAGACCCTGCAAGAGGATGTCACGCAGAGCGTTGGCATGCTTGAGTTCAGGCTGTTGCAATTTCTTTTTAAGTGTTGTCAGTGTTTGCCAAGGCAGCAAGTCTGACATTGAAGAATGTCAATACTTTGAACAATGAGCGCCATCAGTAGCAGATACTTCTTAAGAAAGTTGATTTAAATTTGAACAAAATGCATCAGCAGCCTCTGTGTTTCTGCTTGTTAAATTCCGTATGGCTGATGCCTTTAGCCATTGACTGAGAGTTTCTCATAAGTAGCATCTGACAAAGCTTCTTCTGCATCGGTTGTGGCAACTAAGTTTAGGGTATGCGAGCAGCAGCGTACGTGATCTGGAAGAGTGACAGAATCGTCATCCATCTGATAACACTGGTGAACACAATTTTTGTCACAGAATCGCTCTGGTCTGTTCCATATGTAGTTTTTCACGTAGTTTCCAAATATGTAATCAGAATTTTTCCATCACCCATACTTCAGGAGATATCGTCTATTAAAGAATATACCTTACTGTGAAATAGCCAATGCAATTTTATTTCAGTAAACCGAGGTAGTATACAAAACATTTCATCATAACCAATTATAATATATTATTGTATGTTGTCAGCCACAGCATAAATGTTGAGTCATGTTGTTATAATATATCCAGGCCCTTTGTTCTATTTGTCTGGCTGATACAAGCAGAAAACGATGGGTCATGAATTGTGTGTTCTATTCTGATATGAGCAAGTGTGACTTGTATTATATTGCTTGAAATAAGCCCCATCTGGCATGAGCTTGCCTAAATCTATTTAATATAGAGCACTTAGTTAATATAATGTAAGGGTTATTTGTTCTTTGTAGTCATTTTGAAATGCCTAGAAAGTGTAGTAATCATCCGGATTCCTTTTGCTACATTTGCGGTGATGTTACTTTTAAGAAGCAAAGAAGGCGTTTTACTCCGCTTGTTAGGACATGTTATAAGCTGTACTTTGGATGTGAAATTGGCGATTAGGACAAATACAGGGCCTCTCATTTCAGCTGTATAACCTGTGTCAGACTCCTAACAGGTTGGGTCAAGGGTGTTAGACACATGAAGTTTGCTGTTCCAATGATCTGGAGGGAACCAAGAGATCACTTGACATACTTTTGCCTTACAAACATTGCAGGCATTACTTCCAAATCACAACAAACTGTCAATTACACAAATTTACCATCTGCCATGAGGCAGAAAAAAGTATGAGGCAAAAAACATTCATGATCCACTTGTGGAGCCGAATAAAGTATATCTACCTCCTCTCCATATAAAGTTGGGTCTCGTGAAGAACTTTGTAAAAGCCATGAATAGAAGTGAACTAGGATTTGCATATCTTAGAAATACATTTCCACAAATAAGTGAGGTGAAAATCAAAGAAGGGATTTTTGTAGGGCCTAATATTAGAAAACTGATGAAAGATGAAAACTTTGATGCTCAGTTGAATGACACTAAAAGAGCTGCATGGATTTCCTTCAAGATTGTCGCGACTTCTTGGGAAATAACAAGACAGCCAACTGCACAAAATTAATGGATACTCTATTGAAATGGGATGTAACATGTCTTAAAAAATGCACTTTTTGCATTCACACCTGGATTATTTTCCTGCAAATCTAGGAGCAGTAAGCGATGAACATGGAGAAAGGTTTCATCAGGACATTTCAGTAATGGAAAATAGGTACCAGGGCAAGTGGAGCTCCATTATGCTAGCAGACTATTGTTGGACTCTTAAAAGGGATGTTCCTGAGGTACAATATCGTAGAAAATCATATGCAACTACCTTTTAGGAGACTGCAGGTTACAATATTCATATAACACATATAATGTTATATGAGCAATATAGTAGAAATTTAAACTATGTGTCACTGAAAAATGTTACGTGATGGAGAATTTCTAAGTACATATCTGAATTCCTTGCAAAAAACTGTAATAGAATCAGACTTTTTCATTTCTGTGACAGAAATTTTTTTTTATTTTGTTGACTAGTGTAAGCGACTCATAAATACCTGTGTAAAAGTAGGCTGTCTCTAGATCTTCACTGTATTCGTCGCCTTCAGTTCCACAGCTTGCATCAGAAGCCTATTCCTGGGCACGCTCTTTGGCTTAATTGTTCTCGACAAATGCCTTGACAATGTTCGATTCGTTGTCTGTTCAGGTGAATATGACTTTTTCTATGCTGTAATTTGCGTGCGTATGACTTATGGCCTGGGCTATCTTGTCAATATGAATGCAGTCCCTTAAAACGAACACAGGCAACTGCGACTGATGTAAATTTTCGTTCAAAAGTATCTTTTGCGAACCATCCTAGATGCTATCATACATAAAAAAGACCTGTTTGCAGACGACCACAAATCTGCCGTGGTCCACACATACTGGAGCGAATTTAAGTAGTCAACTATCTTACGTTTCATTTTGTCCTACGATGCGTTCCTGTCACGTTTGTCTGCACATTACAACAGCCGAAGAACACAGACCTGTAACAAGGGCTCGAAACGAATCGATCTCAATTGTTCAAAGTCGTTTAATTGCTAAAAGCTTAAAACAAGACTGTTACATAAGACTGTAGTCCATTATCAGGTTATCCACACGTTTCTGCAACACCGATGACCTATTAAAAAATGACAGCTTGGGTTGTTTGAGACAACGCGTTCCTGTGGTACTGTCATCAGCTTCAATCTCACGGTTTTCTGACAGCAATCTTCGCTTTCTCCAGTTCCTCCATTGTCGACTTGTGTAAGACCTGTGACACAAAGTGCAGAACTGTTAAAAATCAATAAATCAAATTTTATAGCGCCACTATCATAATGCCCAGGGCATCGGCCAATGACACACCAAATCCAAATAGAATTAGAGCCAGGTCAGGCGAGAAAATCAGTCCGAAATAAAAATATCTGCGATTGCCCTTTCCCATATTATTCTATCATTCAAATAGAGTACGAAATTTTTGTATGCCCGGCGTGCAGAAAAGGAAACAACAGAGAAGAAGATGAAACTGTTGTACTAATTAAAGGAGGAGAGAAATAGAAGAATAGATGATATTCTATTATTCAAATTAAATAAAATTTGTAATTGTAGAACAATCATTAAAAGCATTTCAGGCAACAGGTACCGCTGCTCCTCGGAAGCAGTCCTGTGGGCCTCTATTTTCGGCTATGTAGCAATTAAGCATCTTGCTAAACGATAAACATTGATAAGCAGAAATATCTTGCCAAGTTACCAACAAACACGTTTACCTGTGCATGTTTAAGAATGGGCAAATGGGAAAAAATGGCAGCAATGCTTGTCAATATTATGTTCCAAAATCTGAGCTATCTAAAAACCAAAAGTAAAATGACGAAAACATGAAGGTTCATTCAATCGTTACATTATTTACACTGATTACAACCTATTGATTAAACTATGACAAACCGTATTCTAGTCATGTTTAATAGAAACAATTAAATTAAAAAATCTGTTAATGGCGAAGAACTGAAGACCAAGCTGGAAACATATAAAGTTTGATGACGGTCGATGTAGATGTGGCAGCTGTAAAGAGATGGACATTTATATACCACATCTACTCTCCAATAGATGGATACTTCACCAGCTAGGCATATAGAAGCTAGCTGCAGTAGCATTGGCAGCAGTTGATCTCCAGACGTTGATCTAAATACAAGCATAGTCATATCTAACACACACTGATTGCTGTAGTCTAAACCACTATAGGCTCTCAGTTATAGGCGTAGCTAAAGAACGCCACATGGTGTCAGTTAAGAAAAAACAAATAGAGAACATTATCGATAACTTGCGTTAAGTTAAAGAACCGTTGGAATGGCTAGTGATTCTCACATTCCGTTGTCTGCAAAATTAAACTTAACTGCGTCGAACATTGGAAATTAATGGCGTCGTTTTAAAAGCCATTGGTTGAATTACGTAACAGCTGCGAAACTGGATCAAAAAACAGCGGAATGTCAGGCTGCAATATTGCTTGCGTCGATAGGGACAGAAGCCTATTGCGTTTATAAGTCTATGACTCTGACAGACGCTCAAAGAGCAAAGACGGCGGATCTGTATGTAGCGTTTGAACAGCATTGCGTCGGATCGGTAAATGAAGTATACGTATTGTAGCTGTTGGTAGCTACAATATCAACTTGAAGTGTCTGTGAAGTTTAATTCGTTTAATCAGATTTAATATAAAGAATGCATCGAACATAAGAGTCACTGCGAATGTCGTGCTCGCTCTTCAGCGGTCAGTGTACTACTACTTACTGCTGCTGCAGCTACGGCTGCTGCCTACAGCTGCTGCTTATGTACTATGGCTTAGCTGCCTAATACAGTGGCGCCCCTAGCGGCGGTTCAGCTGCTGGGCGCGCTAGAGTGATGACTCAGTCTAGCTGCGTAGTTTGGCTCAACAGCCATGACTATAATACGAAAGATATGTCTTCCATAGTCGGAAACAAGGCAGCGGCGAATCTTTCGACGTCTTATTATAAAAGTTGTGGAGACTCGTTCGTTCCTGTGGCTTTGGCGACACGGAAGCATCGATGATACGGGACCGGTATCGCAGACGATGCGACGAGGAAGAAGACCACATGCAACTGTACTGCAGCTCCAATCCAGCCAATCTAAGCAATGTTATTCTTATATTAGAAAACTGCATTGCTGATATCGAGTACTGGCTTAAAATAAATCGACTAAAACTAAATCCGACAAAGTCAGAATTCAAATTACCTCGCACGATTTTGTCCCCATTTCAGTAACGTCGTTTTGCCGCTTCGCGAACTACTAAAATCTAAAATGAGTTCTGTTGGGATGAGCGCCATACCTCCGTTTTTAATAAATTGAAAGAAATGCTGAAGACTGCGCCTGTCTTGCATTATTTCGATGAAAAAAGGAAATTTTTATTCAGACTGATGCCTGTAAATCAGGTTTGGGTGATACTCTACCTCAGGACAACAGGGTAATCGAGTTTGTGAGCCGTGCCCCGACTCCAGCTTAGAATAATTATGCACAGATCGAGAAAGAGACATTGAGTATTCTCTACGCGTTGGAAAAATGGAATTCTTATGTATGTGGTAAAAGAGTGGTAATCGAGAATGACCATCGACCTTAGGTCTCAATCTTCAAGAAATCTTTGGCCTCCGCACCAAAAAGACTTCAGAGAATGATGCTCCGCCTTCAAAGATTTGACTTCGAGCTACGTTTAAAAGGCGAAAGGGAATTCATCTTGGCAGACGCGTTGTCCAGGGCCTACGAACCTAAGGGCACCGAATAAATATTCAATGAAGAGATCGCATTTCTTGCTTCAACGGATGCAGAACAGATGGCGGAGATTCGGATGATTGCCTCTCCTGCCACTTTTAAATTAATAATGGAAGCTGCCAAAGATCCGATCTACATTCGTTTGAAATAGCAAATTACCGATGACTGGACAGAGAATACGAAACATCTGCCAGACGATATTCGAGCCTACTATACGTTCGCAGACGAGTTGGCCGTCTCTTGAAGACTAATATACAAAGAAAGTCGTTTGATCGTCCCAGCACCTGTCATGTCGGAGATCCTAGATCGTCTACATAGCATGTAGAGTGATGGACATTTATATTATTATTATTATTATTATTATTATTATTATTATTATTATTATTTCTAGATGATTTATTAAACGCTATAACATAGCTAGTGCTAAAATCAAGAGCGATTTACAGATGTTCATAAGATGCGCGAAATAAGTGCGTCTTGAGGGCAGTCGCAAACGCCTCGAAGGATGTGATGGATGTCACTGAGGCGGGAAGAGAGTTCCAAAGAAGGGGGTTGCCGCGTGTCACGGATCTTTCCCCCAGCATCACCGTCCTGGACGGAGGAGGGACATAAAGGCGAATTCGCTTGTTTGATCGCAGCTGCTTGCGACAGTCAGTCGGCATCGGCCGCTGTATGAGCGCAGAAATGTACTCCGGGCAGAGAGGGTCGTGCAGTGCTCGGAATGTGACCATACAGCGTTTGTAAGCTATACGCTCCGAGATCTTCAGCCAGTGTAGCCGTTCCTTTAGCAATGGAGTCACGTGATCCTTCCATCTCGCGCTAAAGATCAATCGGGCCGCAGCGTTCATGACCGACTGAAGGCGGTCAAGCTGATAGTCCGGAAGCCCCAGAAGAATGCTATTGCAATAATCCAACCTGGATAGCACTAGTGCCCGGACTACGTGGATCGCTGCTGATGTTGAAATGTACCGTCGAATCTCTGCGATCTTGCGCAGCTGAAAGTAGCAGGCACGAGTTACGGAGCTCACTTGGCCACGCCTACTCTCCAATAGATGAACACTTCACCAGCTAGGCATATAGAAGCCAGCTGCAGTAGCATTAGTAGCAGTTGATCTCCAGACGTTGATCTAAATACAAGCATAGTCATCTAACTGTGTCTCTGATTGCTGTAGTCTAAACCTCTGTAGGCTCTCAGTTATAGGCGTAGCTAAAGAACGCCACAGCAGCCGATGAGACGTGACATTGTTTATTTTTCACTAGTTTAGCAATGTCTGGTTTTAAATTTTCAGCCAAGGCTACTCGCAAATTTGCTGAGGGTTTTACTAATTAGGCCTAATGCAAGTATGCTAGGCGAGTATATAATGGTAGTAATCTCCCGCTGTTGTAGCGTGCCGATATACTGGATCAGTCAACATCACCAAGGAAACTCAAAACCAAAAACGAAACTCAAAACAAAAAAAGATTTTGCTCTTCCATTTGTCATGCCAGCAAAACACTGGATCTACGATTCTACATCAAACCAATTTCTCAAACCAAACAAGATTTTTACATCAAATCAATTTCACGCATAAACTCTAAGCGAAAATGTAAAAAACCTAAATATTTTCGCAGGCTAGATAAAATCAGCCCGTGGGCGATAGTTTTGACACCCCTGGTCTATGGTGTTTTAAGCCTAAATACTATTTAAATACTTAATTTTGGATGGATATTTCAATACTTTCTTAAATACTGGACAAAGTATTTAATAGTCATCCATAGGCAGAGATGTAGCAAGTACACAATACTTCAAGTACAAGTACAAATACCTGGCCTCTAAGTACAAGTACATGTAGAAGTATATGCATTCTAAAAATTCGAGTACGAGTACAAGTACCTGGCCTCCAAGTACAAGTACAAAAGCCTCAAGTACAAGCACAAGTACAAGTACCGATGCTCATAGCCAAATACATACAGAAAATAGGCTTACACTTTATTAATGGGTAGCTGTCTGTCACAGTTATTCAATAAAATGGACAAAGTTAGCAACAAGGCTTAATCATAATGTCTATTATTTATTTCAGTACAGTGGTGTAGAATCTAAATATCATCACAGTTGCCTTGGCATTGAACGGCTTGATTGGCTACCCCGGAATGTTTTATAGCAATATGTTGACCACCCTGTTAGTGTGCTTCCTTTCCAGATGTTTCACAAAGTTAGACGTTGTACCGCATTTGTCTGTTATAACTGTCACTTTATTTGTACACAATTTACATTTACCTTTAAGACTTTTTCTCAACTTTAAGTAAATGCAAACTTAACGACACGAGACGCTTTGCACTCAAGTGCTTTATCTTCAGCCATGTTGATCTTGTTGTCGTTTGCCTATGCCACAGAATATTTAATAGGCTGTGTTTAATTTCAATGCTCTGCCTGACCAGCGGACAAGACCACATAGTTCTTCAGCAACCTAGCAGCTGCTGCTTAGTGCTTAGTGACAGAGATGTAGCAAGTACACAATGCTTCAAATACAAGTACAAGTACCTGTCCTCCAAGTACAAGTACAAGTACAAGTACATGCATTCTAAAAACTCCGAGTACAAGTACAAGTACCTGGCCTTCAACTACAAGTACTGAAAATTTGTACTCGAGTAAAACTCCAGTACAAGTACCAAGTACTACAACTCTGTCCATAGGCTCAATGCCCGTAGGTGCCAGTGCTGATCCTCGGTTTCATGACCTTCAGCCCATAGGTGGCTAAGCCATTCATCGGCGGACGGTGGTCAGTCATTCCGCCGAACCTATGATTACCTTCGCAATGTTGCCATTGCTACTCATTTTTGATGTTACAACCGCTCTCTGGCGAATAAGGCTGAGCCGACCTTGGGGGCTCCTGCGGGAATTGAACCCGCGATCTCCTGCTCCATCGTCCAGCATCGTTACCACTCTTCTAACTTCCCGCCCCATTTAAATAGTAGGCCTATTTAGATACTTAGATATAGATATATATATATATACTTTAGATATATAGACATTTCGAGACAAAGATATAATCATAAAACTTTATAAGTCATTAGTAAGGCCTCATCTAGAATACTGTGCTCAGGCTTGGAATACATTCTTGCAAAAGATATAGATCTTTTAGAACAAGTGCAAAGACGAGCAACGAAGATGGTTAATGGGTACCATAATTTAAGCTACAAAAAAGACTTCAATATTGTGGACTGACATGAAATGAAATTATAAACCAGGATGATGATGCTCAAATTTGAAAGGAAGATCTAAGGAAATTGTTTCAGCGATCTGTGGATTGGCATATGCTTTTCAATATTGATAAATGGTCTGTAATGCATGTCGGAAAATCTAAGAATGGTTATGAATATTGTTTAGAGGGGGAAGGTTCTAACCACAACAGAGAAGGAAAGAGACTTCGGGTAATCATCCATAGACGTATGAATCCATCTCACCAATGAATGGAGGCAGCAAAAACGGGAAACCAAATGTTAAGAATGATGAAAAGGACAAAAGTGAGTCGAGACAAAGATATAATAATAAAACTGTATAGGTCACTTAGGTCACTAGCAAGGCCTCATCTAGAATACTGTATTCAGGCTTGGAATCCATTCTTGAAAAAAGATATAGAGCTTTTAGAAAAAGTGCAAAGACGAGCAACGAAGATGGTCAATGGGTGTCATAATTTAAGCTACAAAAAACTTAAATATTGTGGACTGACAACATTAGAGAGAGAGAGAGAGAGAGAGAGAGAGAGAGAGAGAGAAAAAGAGAGAGAGGATTTGATAGAACCATACAAATTAATGATTGGGAAAGTGGATGTGCCATACGATCGATTCTTTCCATTGGCATACTATAGCAGCACAAGAGGCCACAAATGCAAATTGTTTAAGCAGAGGGTGGGTCCAAGAAAGAAATTTCGTGAGTTCAAGAGTTGTGGACAAATGTAACAGCTTGGACGAGGTGGGAGTGACAGTTGAAACAGTAAACGGATTCAAAAGCTATCTCGATAGACTAGGTTATTGAATGCAGATGGTTACATCAGTGGCTTTCACGCAGGCTTACTTAGCCCCCTAAACCATTTAAATTACCTTATTATCATACTAAAGTATTTAAATACATTACAACACTGAGCCCACGTACCTACTTAATCTCTATACAATTAAAACGATGCAGTCAACTTATTCATCTGCAAGCCTGACACTCATTCGGCCAACATCCACGTCACTCAAATTCTCAGATCGGTCCATCTCACACACTGCGCCTCGTTGCTGGAATGATCTTCAATCAGAGATCTGAAAGATCGATGGCTCGGATCGTATTCTTCCTAGTCAATATATCAGTCAACTTCTTCTTTAAGTTCTCTGCCCGGAAACAGGTCCTGGTTCCCATTGGCGCCATCTATCTCTGTCAGCAGCTTGGGTCTTTAATCCTTTGTATCCGTCTTTTGGCATCATCCAGTGCAGTAGTGATGTACGTGGTCTTCCTCTGTTTATTTCCCCCCCCATGTGCCCTTCCAGTATTGTTTTGAACAACGATTCTCCTCTTAAAATGTGGCCCATCCAGTTCCTTTGCCTTTGTTTTATTGTTTTTATTATTGTCTTTTTCTTTTTCACGATATCTAGGACTTCTTTATTGGATATATGTTGTGTCCAGCTTATTCTTTCCATTCGCCTCCATATCCACATCTCGAACGCCTCCAGTCTTCTGATGTCATCTTTTCTCATCGTTCATGTCTCTGAGCCATATAACACCACACTCCATATCAGTGTTTTAATCATTCTCTTCTTTAGCCCTTTATCGAGATTACTCCTCATTATTTCCTTCCTTTGGTAGAATGCTTCCTTTCCCATTGCAATTCTCCTTCTTATTTCGCTTTGACATCTGGCATCTTCCGTGATAAGGCTGCCAAGGTAGCAGAATTGTTTCACTTGTTCTACCTTCTGTCCATAGATTGTGATGTTTGCCTCCTTTCCTTGCTCTTTACTGATGACCATCACTTTCGTCTTTTGATGTTAATCCTCATACCATATTCTTCGGATACGAAGGCCAGTCTATCCATGATGTTTTGTAAGGCTTTTTCTTTGTTTGCTAACATAGCCTGATCGTCTGCAAATCGCAATGCTGGTACCAATACTCCTCCTACTTTGATTCCTTCTTCCAACTCCTCTAGTGCTTCTTTGATCAGTTCTTCGATGTATATATTGAATAGCAGTGGTGACAGCGGGCATCCCTGTCTTACCCCTCTTCCAATCTTTCCCGGTTCTGTCATGTCTCCTTCTATTCTTATTCTCACTGCTTGTCCCATGTAGAGATTACCGATTAGCCGTCTTTCTCTCCAATCCACTCCAAGTCTGCGCAATGCCCTCATTAACTTAACCCAGTCCACTCTATCAAAGGCCTTCTCATAGTCTACAAAGCATATGTAGACATCCTTGCCATGTTGTATACTTCTTTCACTTAGTACTCTTAAAGATCCAATGGCATCCACAAAATCCAACCTGCACCTCATCGTGGTGGGGGGGGGGTGGCAACGTCCAGCTTACGGTGATGACTGTTGAAGGCTATACCATCAGTGGAGAAGGTGTAAAAACCGAAGTACCACCTAGGGCGCTACGCGAGGTGGGCAGGCTTCTCAGGAACCAAATAGCTGGACGGCTAACGCAGGCTCTGGTCACAGACAGACTAGGAGAAGGAACTCGGATGTTAAACCGGGGCAGATGGAGCTCGCTAAGCCTCTTTAGGCATGTCCGTCTAGGAGAAGGAACTCCAAACTCAAACCATTGGGGAAGGCAACGGGATACCACCCCAATTATAGTCCCAAGTAGTTCTCAATGGAAAGTCAGTTATATGTTAGTAGTAACGACGTCAACGGGTCTGCACACCTTGTGGGCAGAGTCGCGTCCGGCAGTGGAACAGGCGAGGATTCCAAGGTCGTAATCAAGCGAAACCCTTGCAAACGAACAAAACAGAAACATCGAGAGAGAATTGGGACATGGAATGTCTGTACTATGTTAAGACCAGGGAAATTGGCAAATGTAATATTAGAAATGAAAAGGTTGAAATTTGGAATCCTGGGCTTATCAGAAGTCAGATGGAAAAGCAATGGTGATTTTATGAGTGAGGGAGTAAGAGTTATTCATACAGGTGGACGAAATGGACAAAGTGGAGTAGCTATACTTCTCAACAAAGACTTTGCTAACAGTGTAACAAATGTGGAGCAAATTGAGGATAGACTACTAGCAGTGGAAATCAAAGCATCACCAGTTGATATGGTTGTGATACAGGTATACATGCCAACATCAGCGCATGAGGATGAAGAAGTAGACCTAATGTATGAAAAAATTGAGGAATACCTAGGAAAAATAAAAGGCACGAGCCATGTGATTGTAATGGGTGATTGGAATGCCACAGTTGGAGAGGGAAAAGAAGAATGGTGCATTGGACCATAAGGGTTGGGTGCAGTGGCGTAACCAGAGTCAAAATGTAACCCGGGCAGCTGACCACGGGCTGTCCATAAATTACGCAAGCAATTTTTGGGCGAATTTTAACCCCTCCCCCTTATCAACAGTTGTCACACTTTTCAAACTCCTTCCTCTTTTGTTTACGTAATTTGTGGACAGTCACTCAACAAAAATATTAAAAAATTAACGTGAGGATTTTAAACTGATCCTATTCCACGAGGCAACGCAAGTGCTCAACAGATGAATTTCAAAGAGTGAATCCATAGGCCCCTACCTTTGATCCGTTGCGTGCTGCCAATCAGGTACACCAAATGGTGCGCTTTCCTTGCTCTGGTAACGACAACAGAAGCTTAATACGCAGCATCCTGCTGGACAACAGTAGCCAACCATGAAGATTCTGCAATATAGTAACTTTTGAAACGACGTTTGACCAATTTCTTTGCTCCAAAATATTTCCAAGGATATGTGTGCAATAATATTTAAGCTACACTGGGCTACCTAGTTCTCTGGAAATGTCCTCTGGGATCTTATTCAGAGGCTGAGACTGTTTATTCTGGTCATTTCTAGAGTTCGCAACGACGCCGATATTTTAACTGTCTGGCAAATTATGACTAGCTGTAATCGACGAAGAAATAGTTTGGCATACTTCATCTGATGTTACTGAGCATGAGTCAGTTATGTTCAGCTCTTTATAGAATTCTTGAGAAATCCAAACGCAGACAACTTTTGCAATCCAGGCGCTGTATCCGTGAAAATATGCCTTTCAAGAATCTGACTATACGCGAAATTGTGAGTAAAAGAATAAATTTACTGTTGGCGCGAACTTCGGAACTTGTAATAAGAGTCAACTCTTAAAGCAAACCCACCTGCTCTAATATTATACAAAGGACTTTAGGAATGCTCTCTTAATGTCAATGTACCTTGTTGCACAGTGCTGACCTTACCGTTTCCGACCAAATACACATGGAAATCGGAGTACCCTCTCCGACCTCTCGGGTGAAAAAGGTCAAATCTCAAAGCAGCTGCGATTTGCTTCTAAGGCGGGTCGACCCGACCCGACGAGGGTCTTTGGAGCGCAGAGGTCAAAGCCACTTCATCTGCCTGCTATCCCTGGTATCAGTCAGCCACGGCCAGAGCAACAATTATCACCTTACACTGTACCTAGCGTCCACTTCGGTAGAGGAAGATGCAGAGGGATTGAACATCGACTAATAGTTGTCCATGGATTGAATGGTCCATAGGGACAGGCGATTACCGCCATAACTGAAATTCGATATATCGCGTAGATACATATACATGCCAAACAATAGTAATTACTGCACTTCTAGCTACCTGTCACCTGTGAAACACGTTTTCCAGACACTAGTTTTAGACTATTAGAATAGTATTGCAATAACATTAACGTACATGGCAGTGCAAAAGCAAGTTTATCCAAATACTAAAGGCATAATTTTAAAAAAATTCAACCCGGGCAGAAAGCAAAGTAACCCGGGCATTGCCCGTAATTGCCCGGGCGTGGTTACGCCACTGGTTGGGTGTTAGAAACAGCAGAGGAAAAGAACTAGTTGAATTCTGCAAGCGCCAACAGTTAATAGTAACAAACACTTGGTTTAACCATCCAAAAAGAAGGAGGTATACATGGAAAATGCCAGGTGATAGATCAAGACACCAGATTGATTACATCATGGTTAGAAAGAGATACCGGAACAGTGTAAAGAATGCCTGTGCCTACCCAGGAGCAGATGCAGACACGGACCATAACCTGGTGGGCATAAACATGGAATTAAACCTTAAATTAATCAGGAAAAGGAAAGTGATAAAGAAGAAATGGAATAGAGAAGCAATTAAGGAAAAAGGACAGGTACTATCGGAAGGCATAGAAAAACGAATTGAGCAAACAAGTGGAAATAAAACGATTGAGGAACGCTGGCAGAAACTAAAGGACATTATGTCAGAAGAGGCAATAAAAACATTAGGCTACAAAGAAGGAGAATGTGCAAAGAAACCATGGATTACATCAGAAATGATCAAGCTCATGGAGGAGAGGAGGCATTGGAAACATCAAACTACAGAGAAAGCAAAGAAGGAATACAGAAGACTAAATAACAAATTACGGAAAACAACAGACAGTGCAAGAGAGAAATGGTGGGAGGAACAGTGCAAAGAAATAGAGACATGCAATGTAGAGGAAGATATGATCAAGTATATAAAAGGGTAAAAAGACTGACAAAGAAATCGGTAAGAGGAGGAAGTGGTAATACAATTAAAGATAAAGAAGGAAAACTGTTAACTGATCATGAAACTGTGAAGAAAAGGTGGAAAGAGTACATTGAAGAGCTTTACATGAAAGATAATAGACCCATAGACCTAGGTGAAAAAGAATATAATGAAGAGCTGGAGGATAAAGGACCAGACATAATAGAAGAAGAAATAACAAAGGCCATAGAAGAAATGGAAAACAACAAGGCAGAAGGAGTTGACAAACATACCCAGTGAAATGCTAAAATCACTCGGAGAGAAGGGAAGGAAGGTACTATATCAAATTTGTCGTGACATTTATGCAACTGGGATATGGCCAGAAGACTTCCTACAGACAGTTATGATTCCTGTAGAGAAGAAATTAAATGCAGTAAATTGTGAGGAATTTAGAATGATCAGCTTGGTTAGTCATGCAGCCAAAATTGTTCTGAAAATTCTCACCAAAAGAATACAGGCAAAAGTTGATAGCATCCACTTCCTTGGCAATGACCAATATCAGTCAACATTGGCCTTCAATTCACAAACCTTCCGAAAACAAATTAAAACTCTTCTTTTAAATAAATCTCACGGAAAAATCTTTACTATAGGCCTGCATTCTACCCACCGCAAATCTAGTTATTATCCTCCATAAAATACTTTGCTGTAAATGCCTACCTGGATCTACAACCAGTGGCGGTGCCAGGTTGTGAGCTGAGGCAGGGCCTGTGGCAGGGTCTGAAATTTGTTGCCAGAGCCACTGGACCTGCCTGACTAGAGAATTTGTGGTCAATCACATTATACAGGGATTTCCCTACACCCCAGCGCGGGTTTACACCCCCTGTTTGCGACAGACACCCCCTGTCCCTACACCGCTACCCAGGAGTGGTGTTGGCCATCATCAAAACAGACTGATGTTAAAACTATTCATTCAAGATTCCAACGAGGAAATTCACCTATGGAAATTGAATATGAGCCACTATAAGCCTGACTGACCCACACAAATTAAAATAGACCGCATGGAAACGGAAGAGACAACAACGGAAATATTATTTCTTATTTGTATTTTCCTTCTTCGGGGCCAAGCATCGAACCCCCACCAGCTCCCCAGCCCATTTCTATTCCCCCGGGTTCAAGCAGTCTAGATGAAACACTGGACATTGACATCCTCTGCAATTCTGGGACCCCTCCCCCGAGCGCAAATTCCTGGGAACTAGCCTGATCACATAGGCCTAGTCATAATTGGCAATTGCGCAATGCATACACAATATCTCTCCACTGTCTACATCAAAGTCAAATAACAAACTCTGAGTCACAATTTTCTTCCCTTCTTGCAAAATCTCCTCATGTTTTTATTTCTAAACTAAAATCATTTCTCTTTTTTAAAAATCATTTCCTCCATAGCTGCAGCGTCCTGCCCACTCGCCCTTTTGATTAAATGACCCGGCATGAATGACCCCACCTTTGGCTATAGCTACTGTACTTTATTTTCGAGATTAAGCGCATCGGAATAAGGAGCTACTTCGGTGCATCTTTTGAAAGCGCTATAGAAGATAACGAAATTTTACTTACTTACAATCGATTGCAATTCAACTTTTTTATTGCGTTAATAATCATTATTAATGAATGAATGAATTAATTAATTAATAGGTTCATTACAGGCGCAATTAAGACTAATGCCCCTCGGCTGATTCATTAAACAAACAAGTGTTTTCAGACGTGTAAAGGTGCCTTTCCACTTGCATTCAGCCAACGCGGCACGTCACCATGTTGACTGCGCGCGCGCTCCACCGCCTGAATGATAAGCCGGTTTAAAGTGGCTATGTTTCCACTAGCGGGCTGCGACCGTGGGCAGAACGGAGAAGAGGATGAAATCAACACGTTGAGCCCCGAGAGAATGTGGATGCACATTCTTCCGAGCCGTCGACGCGGTGGTTTTTACTTCTCAACCAATCAGGTGTCAGCTCAAAGGTCACGCTGCCCGCCAAATTACAATAACAACGGATAACCGTTCGTGTGAAAATGGCAAACTACAAGAGTGATTTTGATATAAATATTCTGTACGAGGTGGCTGCTCGTCCAATATTATGGGACAGCAGGACGGATGAATATAGAGAGCGAGAAGAAGCCGGGAGGCGGCAGTGTGGCTTGAGATTGCCGAAAAACTGCGGTCAGATTGCGAAAGGACTCCTTGTAATCGTCAACCATCATCAGTTCCTTGAACAGGCTATGATATGCTCCGTGCAATTCTCTGCACCTTAACCAAGGACTCACCAAACCACGGTCACCATTATGAAGCAACATAACGCAATAAACTCCTCGTCGGCCATTTTGGTTTTGCGCTACATCAGATGTTCGTGGGCGTGGCCTTTTTTTTAGCCCGTAAGCAATATCGAGTCGCTTGCGGTGACAGCGCGTCGGAGCAACATGGTGACTTGCCGCGTTGGCTGAATGCAAGTGGAAAGGCACCTTAAGAAACGTTGAGCGCGATTGAGTTTCATAACGTAAAGATGGCGGTAGAGCCAGTGGGGTAGCCAGAATTTTTTTTTTTGGGGGGGGGGTGCAATTCTTATGATATTTTAAATCAAATATTTGTAATCCAATATACTCTAAAAAATTAAATCAAGTGTCTTGCAGTCTAGAATTTAACAAGTCGCAAGTATTAATCTATTTTTGGAGTTACAGTATAAGCTTATACCTGTGCCGTATAGGCACAGAATCATATTTTTATACACAATGTTATACGTTTAGAGACATTATCATTGCATTATATTGAGCGCTATATAAAGTTAGCATTCGGTGGCGTATGGCTGCCCAGACGAAGCGATTGTCGGTAGTGATCATGGATCCCAGCGGGAGGGGCCGGAGGGCGAGGGGAGGACGCGCGGGCGAAGGCTGAGGAGAAAATCTATGAAAGGAAGAAAGGGAGAAAGAGGGGGCTTCTTTTTCTGGCGGGGTTTTTGGCAGAGGAACTCTTGCCTCTTCGGAAGAGAATATTTCGACTGTCTATCTGGAAGAGAGCAATTCTTGGGGGAAAAGTATATCTGCAGTAAAGAGCAAGCGAGGAGGGAGATCTGTGGGAGCAGACGCCAAGAGGAGCAGAAGATAATCGGTTCCTTTTGGTCAGTTAGAGCTAAACGTATACATACATATGTTGCATTGCATATTATCTGAGATATTGAAGAAGTGTTGTCGATGATAATGAACAAACTAACGTACTAATGAGACTGTGTTTAATGACTGGCAAGGACGATTGGATCATTTGATTGCATAATTGTTTGAGTGTTATAATAGTCGTATAATTCTTATGGTGATTGATTGATGTTTGGTGTTATATACATAATATGCATAAAACCGAGAACAGACTTGTGATTATAAAGGTTACTGACTGTCTAATTCGTCCTCGACTCAGGCCGTAAGGCTGAGCGAACCAAGAACAGACATAGTGTAAAACAGAGCAACACCCTCCAGATAGAGAAGTAAAAGGGGGCGTCATAGGCCTACAAACTGGTTACTCAGACGACAGAATCCCAGGCGTAAGAGATTATTAATGGTTATTTGTTAATTTAGTGAGTATTCTTTAGTAAAACGCGAACTAAAGCTGCGTCAGCATTCTAATGCTAAATCAGTAATAATCTCACTGGCACTGAGAACTTACTTACTTATCAGGATTTAAAGTGGCTTAGGAAATTAGGAGGCATTACTGCCTGTGTGAAAGCCACTAGGGGCGCTGTTACTGTAGCGCATTCCGAGTCTCTGACTGGGCAGCATTGCATCTGCAGCATGACTGGCCTCAATGCAAAAGAAACTTGAACAAAGTGATGTTTTAGTCTTTAATTGTGTTTACTTGTGAAGGAAAGATACAATACGATATACGATTCTGTTAAATGTACCAACACAGAAATTGGTAAGAGAGCTTTTTCTATTTCTGGGCCCAAAATCTGGAACTCTCTTCATCTGGCTGTCATATCTTCTAATTCATTGAGCATTTTCAGATCCAGACTTAAAACACATTTATTTCAATTGGCTTTCCCTCCATAGTCGGTCTTACGCTTTCCCTCTGACTGATCTCTGGATTGACCTGGTCTTTTGTCTTTTGCGGATGGATTTGAAGTACCATCGATTGATACCTTAGGTAATAGAACTGGTGCTATAGAAGTGCATTATTATTATTATTATTATTATTATTATTATTATTATTATTATTATTATTATTATTATTATTATTATTATTATTATTATTGTTGTTGTTGTTGTTGTTGTTGTTGTTAACAAATACCGGAAACAAAATCATTATAAAAAATAAATAAATAAGAATTGCATTGTATAATGCACTGCCAGTGCTCAAATAATGGCATTACATTTTTTAGCATTTTATAACTTGAAGGGGGTGCAATGGCACCTTTACACCCCCTGGCTACGCCACTGGGTAGAGCAATCCAGAATGCAGGTGCAAGCGCCCGGAACGAGCGATCTCCGATTCTGGTATGCGTACGAGGAGCCCAGAGGATCCGAGTCGAGTTGGATCGTGTGTTAATGCGTCGATTTCGGTTCCGGTCACGTATAGCAGCGCACAGTCTCTGGAATCAGGTACTCTGGTGCCTCTGACCGTAGACATTTATCGACCAGAGAAATGATCTTGAACCTGATACGCTGCATCACAGATAGCCAGTGGAGATCTTGGAGTACCGGAGTGATGTGCTAACGTGAAGTCGTTCGAGTTATTATTATTATTATTATTATTATTATTATTATTATTATTATTATTATTATTATTATTATTATTATTATTATTATTTCTAGCCAATTTCTCCAGCGCAGTAAACAAGGCTTAAGGCCTACGACAAAAGCGCTTTAACATAATTCTATAAATAAAATCCGATATTAAATAAGTGTGTTTTTAAGTTCCTAAGAAAGGATTCCGCAGAGACAGCTTCCGACACAACGTCAGGTAACGAATTCCAAAGTAACGGATTCCCTTTGGAGAATGACCTTTCTCCAAACTTGGAGGTCTTTGACGGAGGAGGGACAAGCAGTAGGACTCGACGACTCGACCGAAGCTTCATTCTCGACTCATTTGACGCAGAGAGACGCACACTCGCCACAGGAACAATAGTGGCATCACCCACAGTGAAAGGGACTCGACTCAACAACTTCCTTCTTCCTGGAGTGCTGATCCAGAGGAATTCCGTCTTGTCCGGATTCAATGCCAGACGATTTTCTTCTGTCCATTTGATGATTGCAGATATGCAATTCGTGAAGGACATCCGAAGTCGCTCTGTATCCGACGGCATGCACGAGGAATGAATTTGCCCATCGTCAACATAGGAGTGCGATGACAAGCCAAAAGCCTTGACGATTGAGCTAATCAGAATTTGAGTTATCAGACGTGCAGCCGCATTTTGAGCAACCTGAAACCTCTTGAGTTGGTTGTGTGTGATAACAATTAAAAGGCTGTTGCAACAGTCTAAACGTGAAGAGACAAACGCACGAATGAGAGCTTGAGCTACCTCAGGAGTGAGAGGGTCGATGATAGCACGTAGCTGACGCAGCTGATAAAAACTGCTCGAGTCGTGACTACTTTGCTAATATGGTCCGACAGTTAGATTCTCGTCCAGAATCACTCCAAGATCTCTAACGGCACACGATCGATTGATGCTAACTCCTCCGAGATTAAGCTCTTCGACATTAGCTTTCGCTGTCTGTCTACTATGACCTAGTATTTAATTAAGTCGGTTTTTGATGCATTGAGTTTTAGCCGATTTCGTTCAAGCCACTTTTCTATATGCAGTTGGTCAATAGTGGGACGACGTTCTGGAGATCGGCTGGACTGCAGCTGCGAAAAAGCTGGATGTCATCACTCATCAGCATATAGATGGGATATCATATGGAATATCATTAATTGTGTCAGAAAATTTTTGGCAATTTTTGACCCCCCCTTGTCAACAACTGTCAACTTTCAGTGACCCCCTATAATTATGTCAGAAACTTTTGACCCCCACTAAGACCAGTGACGAGTTCCTCTAAAAAGTTTAGGTTATTATTTTTGCAGCAATGAAACCTTTTCCCTTTCTTTTGTTCATCAAGCGTCATAATGTCGTGGTGAATACCCCTTTCTTTGCTTGTCAGGTTTCTTTTAGTTGTATTCAATAGTATTACATGAAATTTCTTATTTTGTATAATTTGTCAAAAATAAAATTGTTGACGTCAACTTCTCTTGACCCCCTCCCCCTGTCAACAACTGTCAAATTTTTTTCAAAGCCCCTATTTTGTTGACGTAATTAATGGACAGCCCCTAAATTAATCTAATCGTTAGTTCTTCATGCTGAGAGATTTTAACGCCAAAATTAGAAACATACCGCGAGTGACAGTATCGTTGTCACTAGTATACAATCTGAACTGACAATATGCTGTGCAGTAGTGACAGTAGGCCTATAATATGTGAACTGAAAAGTACAATTTTTCTAATTTTAGGTGAATTATGTCTTTGTCACTTTTCTCAGTTTTCTGTCGTTCTATGTATGGTACGAATAATAAGTTAACAAAGAAATCGCAAATTATCAAGTGACAACTACTGTCACCAAATGTTCCAGAGGGAACGGGAGGATCTAAGTCTAAGTTAACTACTGCACTCAGACAGACTGTGATAGCTTTTGACCTATTGTAGCAGTAGACGGCAGTTTGGAAACATCTGATTTTTCTGGCCTTTTGGCTACTAGATTACTTGCTGCACTTGCACAACGTACAGAGCTGTCTGCCTCAGAAGGCTGCTTTTGTTTTTGCAGATCACTACCAACAAAATTCTGTGATACTTCGCTTCATCGTAAATTTAGTTGTAATGCACAACACAGAGGATTTGCGCTAAGCAAAAGTCAGAAGGACTGAAATGCTCAATGACAATATTTACTATCTAGCTTTAGTTTTTTAGTTTTGAACAGGGCCGCCGAGAGAATTTCCGGGTCCCGGTATAGTATATTATAATGACTCCCATATAATAATAACTCCCCCTCATTATTATATATATAATAATGACTCCCCCCATCATTATTATATATATAATAATGACTCCCCCCATCATTATTATATATATAATAATAACTTTCTCTATATTATAATAACTCCCTTAGTTTTTCAGAAGCCAGCTGAGATACCATGGTCTAGAACACCAAAAGCTTTTTTATATCGAGGATTGTTCCAATAGTGTGCTTGTGGGATTCAAAATTTGTTGTTTTGGTATCAATTAAATTCATTATTGGCATTTAAATGGAGAAATAGGGCTGAAACCATATTGATCAGTGGATAGCATATTAAATGGATCTAAGTAGTTTAACATTCTGGTAAGCATTGCCCTTTCAGAAATTTTAGGAAAACTGGGAGATTGGAAATGGGTCTATAATTTCATGTAACCATTTTAGAGACATTTTTATAAATTGGGGTTACTTTTTCAATTTTTAGGCATACTTCTTCTGGGAGTTATTATAATATATAGAGAGAGTTATTATTATATACACCGTGATCACGAAAATCGGGACCCCCTAGATTAATGAGTATAACTTAACAACCTTTTGACCAATCATGCTGAAATTTTAATTATATTAGCCCTAGGAGGCAGTCTCGATCCTCAAAAAATATTTCGCCTCTACGCTGCAGCTGGTACAAGAAAGAAGGACATCACTGGCGCTCGTCTTCTGCGTACTCGTCCGACTTTCACCAAGTCCTTAATGGTATCAGTTGGTGTTTCAGCACTCGGTCGTACAGCTATTCACTTCGTCGAGCCGGGGGTGAAAGTTAACGGACAGTATTACAGAGACGTTCTACTGATGCAGAGACTGCTGCCGGACACCCGAACTTTCTCAGATTATTACACATTTCAACAGGACGGCGCACCGGCACACAGAGCTCGAGAGACAGTTGAACTGTTAGGTAACGAAACGCCGGACTTCATTCCGCCTACTCTCTGGCCACCCAACAGCCAGGATTTGAATCCGGTGGATTATAAAATTTGGAGTGTTATGCAGGAACGCGTTCACCGAACGAAAGTCCGTGATATTGAGGACCTGTGACAACGCATCATGCAAGTGTGGGACGAGATTGATCAAAGCATCATTTCTGCGTCATTCAAGCAATTGCGTAGGCGTCTTCGTGCGTGTATTGCAGCAAATGGCGGACCGTTTGAACACAAACTATGAGTGGAAAATCATTAGAACTATCTAAAGTACACGTACTACAACTTTGTTGAATATTAGTTGACTTTTCGTTGAGTTATATTCATTAATCTAGGGGGTCCCGATTTTCGTGATCACCGTGTATATAATAATGAGGGGGAGTCTTTATTATACATATAATAACGAGAGGGGAGTTATTATTATATGGGAGTCATTATAATATGCTACACCGGATCCCCGTTTAGGTGTAGGAGAGGGAAGGGAGGACTGAGAAGGAGAAGCGGCTTCCAGCATCCAGGGGGATGGGCGCCCCTGGTTGCTATTGTGTCTCACGAACATCAACGTATAAAACCTTATATGCCATACAAATCCATGCAGTCTAATGAAACATAAGCCGCACCTCCATAGCATAGCCGAATCTATAAAACAGTGAGCTAAAGCTGTCGGTCAGAGCAATTGCCACAAGCGCTATAATGCTATTTCAATTTAAGAGAACTTAGCCATCTTTTTGATCACCTGGAAAATCGGACTGTCAACGAAGTTCCAGCTTCGAGGTCGTCCATAAATGACGTCACGCACTTAATGGGAGGGGTTCAAACATTTGTGACGATGTGTGGCAACGGGGAGGTTTCCAGATATGTGACGTCACAAAATACTAAATATTGTTATCAATACTGCAATGCTGCAAAATTGAACGCATTTTATACTTATAATTATTATACATCAATAAAAAAGAATTTGAAACGCGCGTTGTGACGTCATATTTGAGGGGTCCGGCTTTTTGTGATGACGTGTGACGAGGGGAGTAAAAAATTGCCAACATGGCGTGACATCATTTATGGATTGTTCCTTTCCACAAATTCAACACCTTCAGTTAAATTTGTACGTTAATTCCCTGCAAAGAGCAGACGTCGGTGGGCTCTGTTTGACCAGCCCATTTTAGTCTGCTTCGTCTGCGTCTGACCTAATTGCGACGTCGGTAGGCTGCAGACGTACACGACGGGTGGCGGGCCATATAGCATGCGTGCAATATATATTAATTTAATATATATATATATAATTTAATATATATATATATATATATATATATATATATATATATATATATATATATGGCCGCAACAATTAAAAATATATATAAATCTTGCACCTTATAAAATCATTATATATATACATATATAGGCCTTATAATAATATCTAACTTAAATAATGATATATATCGATCGTATATAGCCGTGTAGAGTAGGAGGAGGCTAGCCTATAGCTAAACGTCTTGGTGCAGACAAATGGGTTTTACACCGTTTATATAGGTGATTAATCCAGAATCAAGTTTTCAATGCGTTGATACTTCGTGCCAGTGGTTGCTAGAGTTATTGGCAGACTTAGAATCAAGGCCACAACTTTCGAGGCTGTCACGTGGTCTAGGACTGACAGCATTGAGACCACGCCCACCGTCCAATAAGGAACATTATAGTGACACTATAGCTATATGTTACCACTGCCTACTACTGCTTATCAGTCTTGGTTTGGCCGTCGTTAAGGTGACATTCTAATATAATATACATTCTAATATAATATACATATGCTTATCTTTACAAGTTCACATGGTGTCACTTCGTTAGTTAAGTTAGTCAAAGCAAAGAATTATCGATAGGCTACAGTTTCGAACACTGATCGTATCGTAATGGCTACACCATCTCAAATTCCGCTTCCTACCAAGCTGAACTTGCAAGCGTCGAACCTCGGAACTGAATTTAAACGTTTCCACGGCCAGTGGATTAACTATTGATAAGCTGGACCAGGAAGAACCGGACTGCCAGGCTGCTATTCTCCTCGCCTGTGTAGGCACGGACGCCCACTGCGTGTACGAAACCATGTCTCTCACAAATGCTGAGAGAACGAGCACTACGTCACTTCTGGATGCCTTCAAGCGCCATTGCGTCGGTGACGTCAGTGAAGCCTTCGAGCGCTACGTCTTTCATTGCAGAAAGCAGACGCCAGGTGAGTCGATCGATTGTTACATCGCCGACTTACGGTATTGGTTCGCTCGTGCAGCTTCGGGGACGTGAAACAGGCAATGAGCCGTGACAGAATCGTCAATGGGATCAACGATGACGTCACAGGATAGAAACTTTTAGGCCCAAAAAACCTAGACTTGGAGAAAGCCATAGACATGTGCAGAGCGCAAGAGACAACATCGCGTCACTTCAAAGTGATGACGTCCCCTGAAGAAGTGAACGTCCTCCGACGAGATTCTACGCCTCACGGACGCAAAAACGGCAGACGTCAGCAGCGCGAGGGCGGAGAGAAAACTGATTTCCGACGACGAGATCAGAGTCAGCGACGAAATCAACGTCATCATCGCCGGAATGAGGTACGTCTCTATCGCGCATCTCATGTAAATACTGTTGTCGATCTCATGACCGCGGACGCTTCAACTGTCCTGCTTCTAATGCCGTCTGTCGAACTTGCAGCAAGAAAGGTCACTATGCGGCTGTATGTCAAAGCAGCGCTTCCACTGCTAGCGTGAGACAGCTAACAGACGATTTCGAATCGATACTCGTTCTTAACTCCACTGACTCTGGAGGGAGAATTTATACGCATATCTTGGTGGACAATCGGCGTGCTCGTTTTCGTATGGACTGCGACTCCACTATCACGACAATTCCAAAATCCGTCTACGAAAGCCTATCGCCAAGACCAACACTACGTCCAGCGCGCGCCACTTTGGAAATGTTCAACGGCGTCGAGTTACATACCGCCGGAATGATCGACGTCGTCCTCACTCATCCAACAACGAAAAAGAGCTTAAGCAGCGAAGTCTACATCACACTTTATGACAACCCAACCCTTAGCATATCTGCCTGCAGGGAAATGGATTTGTCGCGCATCGTTGACGAGAATATATGCGTTATAGAACCATCATCGTCGTCCACTTGCGCCATAGAACCGTCGCCGCCGTCTGTCGTCACTTTGCAGAAAAACCGAACATTATCTCAAGCTGATGTTCTAGCGCAATTCGGAGATTTATCTGATAAAAAACTTGGACTCATGGAAGGGCCCGTTCATTTGGAGCTCGACCCATCCTTCCGAACCGTTCAACTGCCTCTCCGTCGAATCGCAGTTGCTCTTAAAGACCGCGTTGAAGCCGAGCTACAGAAAATGGTTAGAGACCAAATGATTACATCAGTCACTGAACCTACTCGCTGGGTGTTAGCATTAGTCGTGACTATGAAAAATAAAAGAAAATTGCGTCTATGCATCGATCCAACTCGCACGCTAAATCTTGCCTTGATCCGCAGTACTTTCTACATGCCGACTTTGGACGATATATTACCTCAACTGTCTGTTGTAAAAGTTTTTTCCACAGATGACTGTCACAATGCATTTAATCATCTGAAGCTTGATGAAGAATCCAGCTATTTATGCACTTTTGAGACGCCTTTTGGCATATTCAGGTAAATAATAATAAATGAAAAAGTGTTTCCAGCAGCTGATCAGTCATGCACACACGGTGAGGTCTAATTATGAGACCACTTTGCGAAAACACTCGTTCAACTGGAGCCGACGTCGTAGAGAAACAAAGAATTCTGCTAAAGAATCAACTGGTATTATAAAGGAAACAATGACTAAACATTTAGAGTAACTCAACGCAAGTATGTAGCCAAAATATAAATCCACATACAACTCTTATCTTGGAACATAGATATCATTACAATTGAAAATAGTATACAAGTAATTTGGTTCTTATAAGGACTTTTCAAGAACTAAGTTACAAGGACCAGGCCAAGGACCGATCTGCAAGGACGAGGATAAGGACAAGGACCGAACCCCCATGGACGAGGATAAGGACGAGGACTGACTCCCCAAGGACGAGGACAAGGACAGGAACTTCAAATTGGTCCTTAAGGAGTTCTTAAGGACAAGGACCAGGACAAGGATTAACATAACTGACAACAGGTTCTGGAGACAGTAACGAGGAAGCTTGTAAAAATCACGATAAAAATCTTGCGTTACTTCACCGGCGCAGAGAAAAATAACGCGCAGTACAACGTTTTCTCGGTTTTGCAACTTATCTAGCGCGATTCTGTTCAAATTTTAGCGAAACCACTGCTGTACTTCGTGAACTCTTGAAATCAGAGAATGAATTTCTGTGGAGCGACCGACACGCAGAAGCTTTCAACAAATTGAAGACGATGATAAAATCTGCACCTGTGTTAAGTTACTACGATGGTAAGAACCGATTTTAATTCAATCAGATGCGAGGTCTTTTGGTTTGGGAGCAGTTTTAACTCAATCTGGAAAACCCGTAGACTTTGCTAGTCGTTCTTTGACTGAGTCTGAACAAAAATTTTCTCATTGCGTGAAGGAAGCATTGTCAATTTTATTTGCTGTGGAGCGCTGGCATTATTATTGTGTTGGACGTCGAATAATCTGTGAGACCGATCATCGACCATTATTGGCGATTTTCAAGAAATCTCTGGCTTCAGCGCCAAAAAGACTGCAGAAAATGTTATTAAGGCTCCAAGCATATGACATAGATCTAAGATTTCTCAAAGGGAACGACGTAATTTTAGCCGACTCGCTCAGTAGAGCATGTGACCCCAAAGCCGTGAGAACTGAATTTACAGAGCAGATCGCATTACTTCAAACCGTTGAGGCAGAGCAAATGGCAGATGTTAGAATGGTCGCTTCGGACACTACTCTGAAATCAATCACAGATGCAGCGGAAGATCCGAATTATCTATGACTGAAGGATCAAATTCTCAAAGGCTTCCCGGAAAGAATTCATCACCTTTCCTAAGACCTGCGACCCTACGCGACCTTTTCCGACGAACTCAGTGTCAGTCGAGACTTAGTTTTCAAAGCAGATCGCTTGATCGTCCCGATCCCCGCATGGAAAGAGATATTAAAGAGGATCCAGAAATCTCATCTTGGGGTAAATGGATGTGTCAGACGGTGCGAGGGAGGCCGTGTTTTGCCCCGGAATGTCTGCGGAAATTAAACGTTTGGACGGGACTTGTCATGTCTGCAACAAGTACCATTCAAAAAGAACCCCTGCTACCCCACCCAGCACCTGACAGGCCATGGCAAATACTAGCTTGTGACATTTTCACCTTTGAAAGCCGGGACTACTTAGTCACCGTGGACCTGTTCTCAAATTTCCTAGAGGTAGATCGTCTTTTCTCGAAGCAGAGAACTGATATTATCAACTGTATAAGGCAGCACGTTTGTCGCCATGGTTTTCCCGATAAAATCTACAGCGACAATTCACCTTTCAATTCAGCGGAATTCAAACGCTTCGCTGAGAAATATGAATTTGAGCATGTCACTTCCTCGCCAGATTATCCTCAAAGTAATGGAAAAGCAGAGGCTGCTCAACAACTATCGCCCCATTTCAAATCTGTCTGTCCTCTCCAAACTCACCGAGAAAATCGTTCTTTCCAGACTAACTGAGCATTTGTCAAAAACACCTTATACAACACTCACCAATCCGCTTATACAAAACATCATTCAACAGAAACCGTCCTCACATACATTTATGACAAACTCCTCACTGCCATTGGATCTCAACGAGTTACTGGTCTCTGTCTCCTTGATCTTTCTGCCGCCTTTGATACTATAGATCACAAAATCCTACTGAAACGCCTTTCCCTCTGGTTTGGAATATCTTCTGTAGCTCACCGCTGGTTCCAATCCTATCTCCAATCTAGATCCTTTCAAGTTTCATGCCAGAATCAAACTTCATCACCCTCCGATCTATACTATGGAGTACCACAAGGATCTGTCCTTGGACCGGTTTTGTTCAGTCTCTACCCCACTGTCATCCTTAATCAACTCTCTCAAATTGAATCATCAACTTTATGCAGACGACACTCAATTATTTCTTTCGTTTACTCCATCTTCCTTTAAGGCATCAATCTCTGAACTAGAATCAGCATTTTTGTCAATCTCATCGTGGATGTCAGCTAATCTCCTTGCCCTCAATCTCTCCAAAACAGAAATTCTCTCATTTGGACTGCCACAACAACTGAAAAAAATGAAAATCCCACACTGCTTTTAGCCCCAGATACAATAATAACCCCTGTTCCAACTGCAAAAAATCTTGGATTTACTTTTGACTCCTCCCTAAATTTTGAAGCTCACATATCTCAATTATCAAAAACCTGTTATGCTCACATTCGTGATCTACGTCGCCTTCGCCCCTACCTTGATATTAAAACTGCTTCCACTATTGCCACTTCAATAGTTCACTCTAAGTTAGACTACTGCAACTCACTGTTTCACAATCTTCCAAAGGCTTCCATATGTAAACTCCAATCGATTCAAAATGCCTTAGCTCGTGCAGTAACTAAATCGCCTAAATTTTGCCACATTACACCATTACTCAAATCTCTCCACTGGCTCAAGATAACAGAACGCATTGAATATAAAATAATATCGATGACTTATAACTCACTCCATACATCAAAACCAGTCTACCTAAGAAATCTGATAATTCCACAACAACCTGGATCCACTTGATCTTCTTCTCATGTAACTCTCCTTCGACCTCTGAATCAATCATCTCTCAAAATTTGCAATCGTGCTTTTTCATATGCGGCACCTGAGCTTTGGAACTCAATTCCAATATCCCTTCGTTGTCTACATCAAAGCCAAATAACAAACTCTGAGTCACAATTTTCTCCCCTTCTTGCAACATCTCCTCGTGTTTTTTTCTAAACTAAAATCATTTCTCTTCATAAAATCATTTCCTCCATAGCTATAGCGTCCTGCCCACTCGCCCTTTTGATTAAATGACCCGGCATGAATGACCCACCTTTGGCTATAGCTACTTCATTTGAGATTGAGCGCATAGGAATAAGGAGCTACTTCGGTGCATCTTTTGGAAGCGCTTTAGAAATTAACGAGATTTTACTTACTTACTTACTTACTTACTTACTTACCGTGACAAGGATGAAAACAATCATGCAAAAAGCAAGAGAAGCCTTATCTAGCGCTACTCGATTTCCGTAATACACCTTTAAAGCAACTCGGTTTGTCACCTGCTCAGATACTTTTCGGAAGACGAACTCGCACGAAACTACCAATCTGCGACAAATTGCTTTCAACTCTCACCGCTGCGTCTACTAAAACTGCAGTAGAAAATGCCAAAATCAAAAAAAATTTACTATGACAGACAGGCAAAGGCGAAGCCTGCGTTCAAAGAAGGGCAAACTTGCGTGTGAGGGACCCCAAGGACTAATTCTGGAGAAAGGCTGAAGTCAAGGAAGTCCTCCCTTTCCGTTCCTACAACGTCCAGTTTCCTGATTCTTCAATCTGACTCAGAACTTCTAAACACGTCACATTTTCGAGCGAAGCCCCTATCCGAATAGACGAAGAAATACAGTCGCGCCTGTGAGATTCCCCAGATGGCGCTGGTGGTACGTTGCAACCAGCACACGCTCCTCACACCACCAGGTCCACCATCAACTGAAGAACAACAGAAGAGGGTGAACCCAGAGGCAATGCAACAACCCTATAAGACTCGCTCTGGACGCACCATCATAAAGCCAATATATATATATATATATATATATATATATATATATATATATATGTAGACTTAAAGCATAACAGCCTTTGACTGATTAACTACTATGCATTTAGGCTGGCATTATGCTGACATTATTTAGTATTGTTTAGCACTGTTCATTAATTAATTATTGTAGGCATCTAAATGGAAAAAAAGGAGATGTCACGTGGTCTAGGACTGACAGCATTGAGACCACAATAAGGAACAATATAGTGACACTATAACTATATGTTATCACTGCTTACTAATGCTTATCAGTCTTGGATTAGCCGTCGTCAAGGTGACATTCTACTATACATTCTAATATACATATGCTTATCTTTGCAGAGGCCAAGGCGAGGCCAAGAACTTGTTGGACGAGGCCAAGGCCAAGGACGGCCGGTTCGAGGCTAAGGTCGGGGACCAGAGGTCCGAGGCCAAGGCCATCTGGTCCGAGGTCGAGGCCAAGGCCGAGGATCTCGCATGTAGGCTTTTGCACTACAAAGTTTCATTTTTGACAGTTGCACAGTTGTTAAAGACAAATGATAGACTGAGACACCCAAGTTGGTATGTTGTGGTGAACTGGATAAGAATAGGTCTGGCACTTCAACATATAAGCACAATCTAAATCTTTGAAAATGGCAAATATCTGGCAGCAGTAGGCCCCTATATTGACGAAAAAGCTACAAAGCCAAATATTATCAACAGAACCCAAAATCCCACTTTCGGTAATGTCATAGATGTAAAAACATAAATGTTAAAATAAAAAACATGAACAAACATGTCTTTAAGAAAAATATAAAAACCATTTAAAAACATTGACCACGTTTACAGTCCTTAACCATCCATCCATGCGTCACATTTCACATACATTGGAATAATATTGACTTACTTCACTATGTGATCCATTGGTACATTAGTTCTGCAACGCTTAAGTCATTGTTCAATTGAACGATCCAGAACTCAGTCAGCCATCAGAATCCGAGGAATCGGAAGACCACTCAATAGTTGGTTCGGTATATGACTTGTCAGTCCGTTTATCAGCCAGTTCTATTCAGATGACCGTCCCTGCATTCCGAACTAATCATCTAATTGTCCATGGACTACCCTTCCTCACTGCAGCCGATGACACCTGCAGTAGAACACTGTAATTATTCATGCATGGAGAATTCCTTGGATTCTGCGAAGGAAGAACTTCCCGGCGTGACCTTTAACGACTACCCCTCCGGCTATTCATTAAGAAGCCATCAACAGAGGAAGACACCAATGTCACCTCACAAAGCCCTCCGCACTGCCGCTGTGTTGAAAAGAGCAAGAAACCTAAAATTTGCAAAAAAAGCCAAAATTTGCCAACAAATTATCTCGCCCCCTAGAAAAGTGTAAAATGACGCTACTGGATTCAAAATAACACTGACCGTGACGTAATCAATGGTACATGATAGCTATGCCTAACACAAAGCATAAACATCTGAATATAATACTAAGTCTACAAGGGAGAAAATTAGCAGAGGGAATTTGTAATTTGAGGGGGGGATTTGTAAATTTTTTGGGGGTGGGGGAATTGAGCCCGGCTGCAAGGGGGGATAGAAGCCGCTGGTTGTTGGTCGGTTGGAAGTAGAGAAAGTTGCTACACTAGCTACATCTGAAACATGTCACACAGTGCAGTTATTTGTTGCATCACCAGAAGATGTTAGACTATTTCCAAGAGCAACTGTCCGCGATAAGTCAAAGAAGCCCAGGAAAGCTGAAAAATCAGCTGTGTATACTGACACGCCCATGAAGAATGAGGTTGCAAATCAGGCCCTAAAGAAAACCCTGAAGTCCAGAATAAAAACAAAAAGCAGTGATAAAAGAGCAAGAAGAAACTTAATGAAGAATTTCAGAGCAAAAGAGAATCAATTGAAGATCAGCAAAGATGGCTCAAGTGATGTCTAATTATATTAGGAAAGGGAGCAAGACTTGGAGAAGTCAGACGAAGATGTCTCTGGTGGAGGAGCAAATGAGAATTCCTATCCAAGTGTCGAAAAGCTTAATTTGAATGATCACATTCTTGTTAAATTCACAGGTATTTTCGCAAAGTTTTACTTTGTATTGAAATAAAAATGGGTATGTTTTGTTAATAGCTATACATGATTTACTGCCTTATATTTGATTGTCTACTAGAACAAGTCACAATTCATACGATCTTCTTAGTTTGTCATAAAGTGTCAAACTATTTATGAAATGTATTTATTTGTTGATGATTTGCCTACATTACAATAATGTGCTTTTGGTGGCTATATTATATTGCTTAACAAATCTAATATCTTATTGACATTGTGTGCTTACATAACAGGCCTATAGCTGGGCCCTTGCATAGGAATGATTTTTTAATTTGTTTGGCCTATTACTCACAGCATGTTGTAAAATACTGTAAGTTTAATTAAATGGCTGAAAATAATTAGTTAATGATTTGATTGCTTTGCATCAGCATCTTTCTATTTCTATCAACTTTGTAGGGAAAAGGAGTGAAACATTTTATGTTGGAATGATTTTGGAAATAAAGAAGAATGAAGCCAGAACCAAATTCATGTATCGCATCCCATCAAAGCAGGACTTCATATTTGTATTAACCTTCCTCCCATCAAAGTAGGACTTCATATTTGTATTAAGAGAAGATGATGAATCATGGGAGCATGAAGCTGATGACATTGTTATGAAACTGCCTATGCCAGTTGCTGTTGGTGGGACTGCAAGAAGTAGCAAACAGTTTAAATTTAATTATGTGCTGTTGCACAGATTTGGTAGTGACATTGAGTAGGCCAAGAAATCTTTATACTTTGATTTGCAATAAAGCAGCATACTGTAGGGCCTACTATGTCTATAACACTTTGTTGACTGCTTCATTTATTGATGTGACAACATACCCTGGGTTGGGGAAAGTTGTCACATTCCAGCGGCCTGCTTTTAGAAATGCTAATAAATAGTAAACACAAATATTTTCCATATTCCTTTTTATTGTATGTAAAGGAATGTCCCCCTACTGCTACATACCCCCACCACTACACCCCCACTGCTACATTTCCCAACAACTACATACCTTCAAGCTCGTCATAATACCCACTCATTGCTCAAGGTCACAAATCGCACCCTGGTCGTTAACAATGCTCTGCACTCGAGCCAATGTTTTAATTCAAATACTGAATTGCATGTAATATCACTACGGCGAAGTTTTGCTCCTGGAACGTCTAATTCTGACAACTTTATTTCGAAAAACGCGCTGCTTGACGCCATGTTCGCTACCTCTTCGCTGCCCACATTTGCATAAACAGCTGAGCGCAGCTTGACCTATTTATTTTAATTAGATGCATGACGTCATGGAATGTCTTACGCGATAAGGCTAATTACCAGAGGAATTCTAAGAGCCGCACCTTATTAGGAGACGCCTCCTCCACCCCCACCCCCTCGACCGACCAGCCAAGGAATGACTCTGAGGTCATCCAGTACGAAATGGGAAGGAGAAGAAAAAGAGGAAGAAGGAGACAAAGATGAAGAGAAAAAGGAGAGGAATAAGGTAGCTGACGAACTACCCGTAACCGATCGACCACCGCACCCTCCTCCTCGCCCATGCCCATATATATATATATATATATATATATATATATATATATATATATATATATATATATATATATATATATATGGCCAGCAACCTCAACCGCGAAAGGGAACTCCATATTTTGGGTCAACAACTTCGTGTAAGATTCAAACGAAAAGACACGTAAAAGGATAATTAAGGGCACTGACAGACCAACCGTTGGACAAACCAGACAACCGTTTTGAACTATCGTACCCCGTTAACAGAACAGACATTACAACCAAAATCTGACTAACCCCCAAGGAAACTCCAGGCAAACTTAGCTATAGACACACCGACGTTTCAGGCCTGATGTTTTCTTTTATGTAATAATCGACAGGAAACAATAATCGACACTCGACAGGTGGCGCCGTTTCTGGCTGCCCGCAGGTAATGTGCCTGCCGGATTCTTCTTGTTTTCTTCGTCTTTTCTCGAGTAGTTCGTTTCTCTTTTCGACAGTTATTCGGATTTTGATCTCGTGCTCCCGCATCGCTCGTATACCGTCAGCTTGGATTAGCGGGATTTGCGGTTTGACGGTGTTGGATGTTGGCCAGTGGGCGGTGTTCGCCACCTCTGGTTTCAGTTACATTCGTTAAGCGGAGTCGCGTGTTGACAGTGTTGGTCGTGGTAATAACAGTTGCTTCGTCCACAGTACAGTTTTACGAGTAGCGTTTTCGATGACGATCGCTCGGCCTTATACGCGCTCCGAGCCTATGGAACTTGGATCGGATACGGGCGTCGTCCTTTCGGCCTCACTTCGACGCCGGATCGATCATCTCGTCGCTCATCCACCTCGTTGGAGCAGTCGACGCGGATGCAGGGCAGGTCAGCGTCACCAAAAGACTATTCCTGTGATGACGACCCGTCTTCGTCGTCATCACCCCACGCCCAGATTGCGTGACGTTTCGCGATCGGTGCTAGTGCATCCGAGAATCGATCGTCATGGTATCTCGTCGCCAGGGCGTTTCGGAGCAGGACGCCTCAACATTCGTTCAGTCAACAAGAAAACGGAGAACGTTCTGGACCTGTTCTACGAGCATGGTCTGAGTATCACTTGTAGAGACTTGGCAAGGGGACACAGATAGCGCCGCCTTGAAGAGGCTTCGTGGTCTGGGCCTCAACGTCGTGGAAGCGTCCCCCACAATTCCGTCTACCGCAGCGCTCGATAGCAGTCACTTCGTTAATCATGGAGGACTCGCCCTCATCACCAAGCCGGGAGTTAAAACATTTCTAAGATCGACACCGGCCTTACGCTGCGGACTTTCGAGCATCTTTCCTGCTCTGTTCGGAGTGGAAACGCGCCATTTATCATCGCAACCATCTACCGACCCGGCTCTCAGAGTGTCAGCGATCTGTTTTTCGCAGAGTTTTCCTCCTTGTTGCAGTCACTGGTGACCTTTAACGGAGTGATTTGGGTCGTTGGAGACATTAACATCCATCTCGAACGACCTACCGACAGCCACAGTCAGAGGCTGGAAGAACTTATTAGGACACATAAACTACGACAGTATGTAAACGAGCCAACCCATGAGCAGAAAGGCTTGCTTGATGTCGTGATTGCGGCCGACAACACTGTGGTGGAGTCCGGGTTATCGGATCATAACCGTGTCATAACATTGGACGACGCCTGTGGCCCGTCCCCGACAGCCGTACACAAAGCTACGCCGGAGGACCTGGAAGAACTTCATCCTCGGTGCGTTCGTCGAGCGGTTGGAACGCTCACCGCTCTGCCAACCGGTCGACCCAAGCAAGTCAGCCACCGAACTCGCTCTCAGCTTTGAATCTGTCATGACCACAATACTCGACGAGGTCTCCGTTCGCCCTTGTCCTCATCAACCGTTCTACGACGCTGAGTGTCGACAGGCCCGTCGACGTGCCCGCCGGCTCGAGAGGGCCTACCATGCTAAGCGAGTAGCTACAGATGAGGATGAAGCACGGTCTACATGGCGTTCATCACTTAAGGCTAGCAGGCGACTGGTGCGAGAGAAGGGGCGTCAACAATGACGGAGGGCTTTGGATTCTTCGCACTTCGATACTAGGGGTATGTGAAAGCACCTTGCCAGTCTGCTCGGTCGGAGTGGTAACCCCTCCAAGATCTCCCCTAGTTTCACAGCCGAGGATTATCATCAGTTCATCGATGATGAGGTCAGCGGCATTCGGAGCAAGACTGCTAACGCCGGCCCAGCTGACTTTAGCAAATACGGCGGCTCCTACTTTTCCGTGTTCGCGCCCCCACCGTATCCGAAGTCACGGCGTGCGTCAGGGCTGCACCGGATAAACAGTGTCCGTCGGATGTAAACGAGCCAACCCATGAGCAGGAAGGCTTGCTTGATGTCGTGATTGCGGCCGACAACACTGTGGTCGGATTATCGGATTATGTCCGGGTTACACTGGTCAACAAATTTTATGCAAGTTTTTGTTTCCTCTACAAATTTTGGTGAAACTAATAGATTTTGACTTGCTGAACACAAATATGTAATTAGAATTTCTGTATCACGTAAGGTTTTTAAGAAATCGACAATTTAGCATTTAGTATTGTAACGTCTTCTGCAACATAATCCTACAGAAGGATCTAGGCAATAATGACAAGACATGAGAAAATTAGAAATGGTTTGCTGTAGATTTTCGTTTGTAGTCACTGTCCTGTGCTTCACGTATCAGTGACCAACAGTAGTCTCCGAGCATAGACGGACTCCACTTTCCCTGGTAGCGTTTCTCGATGCTGGCAATGTCTTTGTGAAATCTTTCACCATGTTCATCACTGACGGCGCCGAGATTGTCCGGGAAGAAGTCCAAGTGAGAATGAAGGAAGTGTATCTTCAGTGACATGTTGCATTTCATTGCCTTGTAAGCTTGTAGCAGATTTCCAACTTGTTCAACATAGTTTGGCGCCTTGTAGTTGCCCAGAAAGTTAGCAACAACATCCCTGAAGGCTGTCCAGGCAACATGTTCGGCACCCTGCAGAAGGCCCTCAAAGTGACTGTCCTTGAGCATCTCTCGAATCTGTGGGCCAACAAAAACGCCTTCTTTTATTTTAGCATCACTGGTGCGTGGAAACCTCTGTCGTAAGTATGTAAAGGCTTCACTTTCTTTGTTCATTGCTTTGACAGTTTTTCATTAACCCAAGTTTGATGTGCAAAGGTGGGAGATAAATGTTCTTCGGATCAACGAGAGGATCATGTTTAACGATCTTCTGTCCTGGAACCAAGTCCCTGCGAGGTGGCCAGACCTTTCTCACATAATGTGAATCTCTAGCTCGGCTGTCCCACTCGCAAAGAAAGCAGCAGTACTTGGTGTAGCCTAGCTGCAGACCGAGTAGAATTGCAACAACTTTCAGATCTCCACATATATTCCAGTTGTATCTCGAGTATTCTATGTGTTTCAATAGCAGCTGCATGTTCTCATATGTTTCCTTCATGTAAGCAGCATGTTCAATGGGTACTGAAGGGTATGAATTGCCATTGTGCAGCAAAACAGCCTTTAAACTTAACAGCGAAGAGTCAACAAAAAGTCGCCATTCGGATGGATTGTGCTTGCAGCCGAAAGCAATCCATCAATGTCAATGCAAAAAGTAAGACTGTCGATTTTTTTGAAGAATCGAGTCAAGTCTTCATGCCGTTTACGAAATACTGAAATGTTTGTACTTGGAGAGAGCAGATTCCATCTTTGCAACCTAGATCCAAGCAATTCTGCTTGATTTTTTGACAAATCTAAGTCTCTGACCAGATCATTGAGCTCTGCCTGAGAAATCAAATGAGGATTGCTGGATGTCGATGGCTCAAACTCTGGGTTTTCCTAACTGCAGCATTTCATCTGTCTCTTCATGCTCGTCCTCGTCCTCGTCCTCGTCCAAAACTCAGGGGGGATGGAACAGGAAGACTCTCGTCGTGTGGAACTGGTCTCATTGCCGAGACAAGGTTAGGATATTCAATAGACTTCCTATTCTTTGAAGAAAATCCTGTAACATTCGTCATGCAGAAATAGCAATCCGTTACATGATTATTCTGCTCCCTCCATATCATTGGTATGGCGAATGGCATGGATGGACGCTTACCTGCAAGCCAAGCTCGCAGACTGGTAGCACAAGATGAACAACATATATGAGGTGCCCATACTTTGTCCTGGTCGCCAATTTTGCATCCAAAGTATAACTCATATCCTTTCTTTATGATTGCTGTCATACTCCGCTTCTGTGATTTAAACGTAAACTCT